>CM038145.1:448925024-449196238 GCA_021437245.1 Aegilops speltoides | reverse complement strand
TAGGAGCAAACTTATACCGACGATGCTTATCAAGGATATAGCATTTTGAACCAAAGACACGAAAGTATCCCACTTGGGGTTTGTTACCGTGAGGAGCTCGTATGAAGTCTTGCCGAGGAGCTTATGAAGATAAAGCCTGTTGATAGCATGACAAGCTGTCTCGACGGCTTCTCCCCAAAAGTGTTTCGTGTCTTGTATTCATCAAGCATCGTTCTCGCCATCTCTATAAGCTGCTCGGTTCTTCCTCTCAACAACTCCATTTTGTTGAGGAGTGTACGTAGTCGAGAACTCATGTAGAATCCTTCCTCATCGAGAAAAGAGTCCACATGGGCGTTCTTGAACTCCGCTCCATTGTCACTCCGAACTTTCTTGATCTTCACCTCAAATTGATTTTGGGCCTTTCGCAAAGGTTTTGAAGATTCTCTCGAACTCGCGATTTGTCATCAAGGAAAAATACCCACATAAATCTGGAATAATCATCAACTATAACTAGACCAAAGGAGTTACCACCAAGGCTTTTGTAAGCATTGGGACCGAAGAGATCCATATGAAGAAGCTCAAGCGGTCTCCTTGTGGTCATGATGTTCTTCACGGGATGACTTCCACCTACTTGTTTTCCTGCCTGACAAGCACTACAGAGTCTATCTTTGTTAAAGAAAACATCTTTCACACCAAGAATATGATCACCTTTGATTAGCTTATCTAGATTACGCATACCAACATGTCCAAGCCTTCTATGCCATAACCAACCTTTAGCAGACTTAGCAATGAAGCAAGTTCTAGGTTGAGCTTTCTTAGTGAAATCAACGATATATAGATCACCTCTACGGATGCCGGTAAATACCATGTTATGATTGTCACGACGAAAAACTTGGCAATCTACTTCGGTTAATAGCACATTGAATCCAAAGTCAGCTAATCTAGACACGGAAAGTAAATTGTATCCAAGTGATTCAACAAGCATGACATTTTGAATAGAGCTATCATGAGATATGGCCACCTTACCAAGGCCAAGTACCTTACCCTTGGAGTTGTCTCCAAAAGTCACATACTTGCGTGGACCATCGTTCTTTGCAAGCTCTCGAAACATGTCTTCATCTCCGGTCATGTGATCGGTGCATCCACTATCAAGAATCCACTCTTTTCCACCGGATATGTAGTCTCTCAGATTTGCCATAAGATTGAGACTCTTCATGATCTTGTCTAGCTCGGTGTTCGAATCGGAGTAATCATCATCATGCTCATGCTCATCATCATATTGACCCATAGATAGTTCATCATCAACACCTAGGTCAATTTGACAATGACTTGCATTAGTTTTGTCAAAGTGACAATAATCATCGGAATGCAATACAAGAGCATTTCTAATTCGAACATTGATAAGACCGGGATCACCCTTCTTTTTCATAAGATCACGAAGCTCAAAGAAGCATTTATCAAAGTTGGGATCATCAAGATCATATCAAATTCAGTAGTCTTGTATAGAATTTCATCAAGACCTCTCAAAGAGTAGTCCGGATAAAGTTCTTCCAAGAACTTCCATATAGCATAGGTGCACTCAAAGTTTGTGACAAGCTTAAGCAAGTTATCGGGCAAACCTCTAATGATAAGATTTACAGTTCTAAGGTTACTGAAGCAAATCAAGCTCTTCATCCATGGTAGGGTGCAAGGGGTCAAATGGAGGCACATATGGGGATTCAACATATTTGCAAGTTATACATCTTAAAGATAATAAGCATTTCAATCCTCCACGAGTTATAGGACACTCCATCAAGAATAGGCACTCTATGACTAACACTACCAAACGTGACACGCCCATCTTCCTCCAATGGTGTGTAAACCAAAGCAATGGAAACCTGCTCGATACCAATTGTAGGATCGTTGAAGGTGAGAGTGTCTAGAGGGGGGTGATTAGACTACTCGACAAGATAAAAATTATGCCTTTTTACAAAGACAAGTTCTTGGCAGATTTTGCATATCACACAAGTCAAGTAGCATACTACACATGCAATTCTAGAGTATGGGCAGTGGAAAGTAAATTGCACATGAAGTAAAGAGAGGTGGAGAAGATCAAACGCAATTTGGAGACACGGAGATTTTTCTCGTGGTTCCGATAGGTGGTGCTATCGTCAATCCATGTTGATGGAGACTTCAACCCACGGAGGGTAACGGCTGCGAGAGTCCACGGAGGGCTCCACCCACGAAGGGTCCACGAAGAAGCAACCTTGTCTATGCCATCATGGCATACGCCCACGGAGGGCTAGCCTTACTCGGGTAGATCTTCACGAAGTAGGCGATCTCCTTGCCCTTACAAACTTCTTGGTTCAACTCCACATCTTGACGGAGGCTCCCAAGCGACACCTAACCAATCTAGGAGGCACCACCTCCAAAAGGTAATAGATGGTGTTGGTGATGATGAACTCCTTGCTCTTGTGCTTCAAATGATAATCTCCCCAACACTCAACTCTCCTCACTGATTTGGCTGTGGTGGAAGAAAGGATTGAGTGGAAAGCAACTTGGGAAGGCTAGAGATCAAGCTTCATATGGTGGGAGTGGAGCAACTTGATCTCAACACAAGGGTAGGTAGTTTTCTTCTCGTAAATGTAAGGTAGGAGTGGTGGTTCTTTCGATGGCTCTCTCCACGAATGAAGAGGAGGTGGAGGGTATTTATAGCCTCCACACAAAATCCAACCGCTACACACATTTGACCAATCTTGGTCGGACCGGTTGACAACTCGGTGAGACCGAAAGTTAAAATCTTGTGAACGTTGGGATTTTCGGTGGGACCGAAAATACAATCTCGGTGAGTCCGATTCTTCCAAAGACTAGGGTTTGCCAATCTTGGTGGGACCGACTTTATCATCTCGGTGACACCGATTTGATGACAGAAGGTTACAGAAGCTTGGCAACACTAGTTTCGGTGAGACCGAGTTCAGAATCGGAAAATCCGAAATTACTAGGGTTTGGCTTTATGGCTGAGGTGGTTCATCTCGGTGTGACTGAGTTTAGGAAATCGGTGGGACCGAGATTACTTATGAGTGTATGTTGGAATGAAAGATTGCTGATGGTTTGGGAGATGTATCACTAAGCACTTGAGCAACCAGATCATCATCATAACCTCATCCCCTTTTAATAGTATTGGCTTTCCTATAGACTCAATGTGATCTTGGATCACTAAACCAAAAATGGAGTCTTGAGCTTTTGCCAATGCTTGCCTTAGCATCTTGAGGGGTCCACCTCTCCAGTCCTTTTGCCAGCCAATGTGATTGACCTTCCTGAAACATACTTGATAAAAGCATTAGTCCAACCACAAAGTATGTTGTCATTAATTACCAAAACCACCCAGGGAGCAAATGTGCTTTCAATCTCCCCCTTTTTGGTAATTGATGGCAACACACAAAACAAGACATCAAAGCTATCTTGAAAGAAAGACAGAATTATCACTAAAGCTTTGACACATGTAGTACACAGTGCTCCCCTACAAGTGTGCAAGATTTTCATAGATTATGGTTTTGGACTACCACAAGCACACAAGAGAGAAAAGCAAGATGTGCTACATGCAGCTTGGCTATATGCATCAGAGCAGATGAAAAGAAGTGAGTGATAATGCATATGTGCATGGTGATTTCTTGCAAACAGTTATTCACAAGCAAGTCACCATCATGCACATTCTGCAAGATGCATATACTTACCTTGAGGTTCCTTGTCATTGTACCTGAAGAAATAGACTTGGGAAAACAGGGTAAGATAACACAAGAGTATTTCTTCAACCAACAGCAAGAACATCAAAAGTACCAAGCCAGGGATGACATGTATAAAGAGTGTCTCATATTGAGCACAAGCTTGAATCAGCAAACATGTCTCCCAAAACTAAAAGGATTTTCAATGAACTCTAAGAGATTTTGCTTTCCATAAGATATCAATTGTGAAAGCAATGAAAGCAAAATCAAAAGAATGATGCCAAAAGTAATTTCCAATGTGGAACACGACAAAGCTTTGATGTGATTCTCTCCCCCTTAAGGTAAGATTGCTCTTCTTCTCCTCCTAAATCTTCTCTTCTCCCCTTTATCTCCCCCTCCCCCTAAATCTTCTCCCCCTTTGACATCAAGTGCCGAAAAGGACAGCAGACTAGGAAGGTCAGGAAAGATAGAAGGAAAGAAGTGGGATCCTTAAGAATCACAACAGGGCAATAAGAAACATGCATAAAGAATCATTGAGTTGAGCTGCAGAAGATGCTATCCTGAAAGAAAATCGGTGACACCAATTAGATGGATCGGTGGGTCCGAAAGTCCGGACTTAGGGCAGATCCTTTTCGGTTAGACCGAAATTTTTAAGTCGGTGACGCCGAGTTTAATTCGAGGAAATTCAGAAATAATTCAGCTCACTTTGCAAGGGATGTTTCAAAGAATTTGCAATGAATTTGTAAATGATTTTCAGGGAATTGTTCAGAGCCAAAAAGATATTCACAAAAACAGAAGAATAGAAATGAAAAGGATTGCTAGATGAAGTTTTTTTTTGATTAAAAGGAAACTCAAAGAGAGAACATAAGAGAAAATAGAAAGACTGCAAAAACATATGTACTTCATCGAGATAGGGGTCGGCGACAAAGTCACCTATGTTTGAGTATATTGACTTAGGAGTCAAATGAGAACATTTGATCATAGGTCATACTCATCGTTTAAGCTCAAAATGGGGTTGCCATTTTTCGATTAAGCTTTTGATGTGATCACATCTTATGAATCTGCTTGTACTCATGACTTTGAGCAAAGCTCCTTCAAGATGTGAAGAACATACCTTGGGCTTGTTGTTTCTTTGGTCATGTAGGTGAACTTGATGTAGGTGCTCATGGAATGTGAAATTGGAGCACCATTTCCACTTGTGTAGTTCATCTTCCTACATGGGTTAGGCAAGCAAGGAAATACTCAAGAATATCCAAGATGACAAGAGTGAAATACTAGATGTATAAGGTGTCAAAAAGGATATGTGGAGTTTTGTTCCTTGAACTCAACATCCCAAAGGGCTAGATACTTGGTCAATGACAAGATTACTCAAGATTTGAGTGTGTGGTAATCTTGTGGAATGTAGACCATCCAAGTACCTGCAAGGAGTTAGATGCAATACAAGGAGGCAAATGTGTCCAAGACATATGATCATCATCATAAGAGAAATATCAAGGATTAGTCAATAAGGCTCATGCCTTGCATGCATCAATGGAGTTTTCACTCCAAGTTTGAAGCATCAATGATGTTCAACTCACTCCTTAAGCGACAAAACACTTTCTCATCAAGTGGTTTTGTAAAGATATCGGCAAGTTGTTTGTCAGTACGAACATGCTTAAGATTGATGTCACCCTTGGCAATGTGATCACGAATAAAATGGTGACGAACTTCAATATGTTTCGTATGAGAGTGTTGCAATCGGATTGTGTCCAATCTTAATCGCACTCTCATTGTCACAAAGCAAAGGAACATGTCTCACATGTATCCCATAATCCTTAAGCGTTTGTGTCATCCATAGCAACTGAGCACAACATGAACCAGCAGCTATATATTCTGCTTCGGCAGTGGATAAAGATACCGAATTTTGTTTCTTGGAGGACCAAGATACAAGGGATCGACCAAGAAATTGACACATACCCGAAGTTGACTTTCTATCAACCCTGTCTCCGGCATAGTCCGAGTCGGAATAGCCAACAAGGTCGAAAGAGGCCCTCTTAGGATACCAAATGCCAAAGTTAGGTGTGTGTATCAAATATCTCACAATTCTTTTAACAGCTTTAAGATGACATTCTTTAGGGGCTGCTTGATATCGAGCACACATGCATACACTCAACATTATGACAGGACGAGAAGCACAGAGATATAGTAGAGAACCAATCATGGATCGGTAAACCTTTTGATCAACAGGTTCTCCATCTTTAGTCAAGTCATTATGTCCACTAGTAGGCATGGGGGTTTTCATACCTTTGCTTTCTTGCATGTTGAACTTTTTGAAGAGATCCTTAGTGTACTTTGTTTGTGAGACAAAGGTACCCTCCTTAGATTGCTTGATTTGCAACCCAAGGAAGAATTTGAGTTCACTCATCATGGACATCTCATACTTCTCCGACATGAGCTTTCCAAACTTCTCGCTAAAATGAGGGTTAGTTGAACCAAAGATAATATCATCAACATATATTTCGCACACAAATAGTTCACCATCAACCCTTTTCGTGAATAGTGTTGAGTCTATTTTTCCAATCTCAAATCCTTTCTCAAGAAGAAAGCTAGTCAAGCATTTGTACCAAGCTCTAGGGGCTTGTTTAAGGCCATAAAGAGCTTTATGCAACTTGTAAACATGATTAGGCTTTTTAGGATTCACAAATCCGGGAGGTTGTTTCACAAATACTTCCTCCTCAATTTCACCATTTAGGAAAGCACTTTTAATGTCCATTTGATAGAGAGTAATATCATGGTGGTTGGCATAAGCAAGAAGAATGCGAATGGACTCAAGTCTAGCAACGGGGGCATAGGTCTCACCATAGTCCATACCTTCGACTTGTGTGTAACCTTGGGCTACGAGACGAGCCTTGTTGCGGATGACTTGTCCATCTTCATCTTGCTTGTTCCGAAACACCCATTTGGTTCCAATGACGTTTTGATCATCCTTGGGCTTCTCTACCAAAGTCCATACATTGTTCCTCTCGAAGTTGTGAAGCTCTTCATGCATAGCGTTCACCCAATCTGGATCTTCAAGTGCTTCTTCTACCTTCATAGGTTCAAGACTAGAAATAAATGAGTAATGCTCACAAAAGTTAGCTAAGCGAGTTTTAGAGCGAGTAATTCTTCCGGAGTCGATGTCATTCATCATTTGTTCCACGGGATGATTCTTCTTGACTCTTGCTCGAACTCGAGATAGCTTTTGTTGTGGTCGCGGCTGAGCTTCCTCATCATCCTCATCTTCCTCTTCTTCTTCATTGTTGTTGGTGTTGTCTTGAGGTGGTGGAGAAGGAGGTTGTGGTGGATCTTCTTGTCGCACTTCCTCATCTTGGTGAGTTCCACTTGTGGAAGCCTCCATATTGCCTTGAGGTTCATCTTGCCGTGAGGTAGGGGCTCCACATATGTAGATGAGGTACTCTCCTTCACTTCCATGGGACGGATCTTTCCAATGGATAGATCTTGAATGGCTTCCGATGGGTCCTCGTCTCCTACATCAATAGGCACTTGCTCTACTTATGAGCCATTAGATTCATCAAACTTCACATCTACCGCCTCTTCAACCTTTCGGTGAAATTATTGTAGACACGGTAGGTGTGGGAGTTTGATCCATAACCGAGGAAAAGCCTTCATGAGTTTTAGGAGCAAACTTAGACCGACGATGCTTATCAAGGATATAGCATTTTGAACCAAAGACACGAAAGTATCCCACTTGGGGTTTGTTACCGGTGAGGAGCTCAGATGAAGTCTTGCCGAGGAGCTTATGAAGATAAAGCCTGTTGATAGCATGACAAGCTGTCTCGACGGCTTCTCCCCAAAAGTGTTTCGGTGTCTTGTATTCATCAAGCATCGTTCTCACCATCTCTATAAGCTGCTCGGTTCTTCCTCTCAACAACTCCATTTTGGTGAGGAGTGTACGTGCGAGAACTCATGTAGAATCCTTCCTCATCGAGAAAAGAGTCCACATGGGCGTTCTTGAACTCCGCTCCATTGTCACTCCGAACTTTCTTGATCTTCACCTAAAATTGATTTTGGGCCTTTCGCAAAGGTTTTGAAGATTCTCTGAACCTGCGATTTGTCATCAAGGAAAAATACCCACGTAAATCTGGAATAATCATCAACTATAACTAGACCAAAGGAGTTACCACCAAGGCTTTTGTAAGCATTGGGACCGAAGAGATCCATATGAAGAAGCTCAAGCGGTCTCCTTGTGGTCATGATGTTCTTCACGGGATGACTTCCACCTACTTGGTTTCCTGCCTGACAAGCACTATAGAGTCTATCTTTGTCAAAGAAAACATCTTTAACACCAAGAATATGATCACCTTTGATTAGCTTATCTAGATTACGCATACCAACATGTCCAAGCCTTCTATGCCATAACCAACCTTTAGCAGACTTAGCAATGAAGCAAGTTCTAGGTTGAGCTTTCTTAGTGAAATCAACGATATATAGATCACCTCTACGGATGCCGGTAAATACCATGTTATGATTGTCACGACGAAAAACTTGGCAATCTACTTCGGTGAATAGCACATTGAATCCAAAGTCAGCTAATCTAGACACGGAAAGTAAATTGTATCCAAGTGATTCAACAAGCATGACATTTTGAATAGAGCTATCATGAGATATGGCCACCTTACCAAGGCCAAGTACCTTACCCTTGGAGTTGTCTCCAAAAGTCACGTACTTGCGTGGACCATCGTTCTTTGCAAGCTCTCGAAACATGTCTTCATCTCCGGTCATGTGATCGGTGCATCCACTATCAAGAATCCACTCTTTTCCACCGGATATGTAGTCTCTCAGATTTGCCATAAGATTGAGACTCTTCATGATCTTGTCTAGCTCGGTGTTCGAATCGGAATAATCATCATCATGCTCATGCTCATCATCATATTGACCCATAGATAGTTCATCATCAACACCTAGGTCAATTTGACAATGACTTGCATTAGTTTTGTCAAAGTGACAATAATCATCGGAATGCAATACAAGAGCATTTCTAATTCGAACATTGATAAGACCGGATCACCCTTCTTTTCATAAGATCACGAAGCTCAAAGAAGCATTTATCAAAGTTGGGATCATCAAGATCATATCAAATTCAATAGTCTTGTATAGAATTTCATCAAGACCTCTCAAAGAGTAGTCCGGATAAAGTTCTTCCAAGAACTTCCATATAGCATAGGCGCACTCAAAGTTTGTGACAAGCTTAAGCAAGTTATCGGGCAAACCTCTAATGATAAGATTTACAGTTCTAAGGTTACGAAGCAAATCAAGCTCTTCATCCATGGTAGGGTGCAAGGGGTCAAATGGAGGCACATATGGGGATTCAACATATTTGTGCAAGTTATACATCTTAAAGATAATAAGCATTTCAATCCTCCACGAGTTATAGGACACTCCATCAAGAATAGGCACTCTATGACTAACACTCCCAAACGTAGACACGTCCATCTTCCTCCAATGGTGTGTAAACCAAAACAATGGAAACCTGGCTCTGATACCAATTGTAGGATCGTTGAAGGTGAGAGTGTCTAGAGGGGGGGTGATTAGACTACTCGACAAGATAAAAATTATGCCTTTTTACAAAGACAAGTTCTTGGCAGATTTTGCATATCACACAAGTCAAGTAGCATACTACACATGCAATTCTAGAGTATGGGCAGCGGAAAGTAAATTGCACATGAAGTAAAGAGAGGTGGAGAAGATCAAACGCAATTTGGAGACACGGAGATTTTTCTCGTGGTTCCGATAGGTGGTGCTATCGTCAATCCACGTTGATGGAGACTTCAACCCACGGAGGGTAACGGCTGCGAGAGTCCACGGAGGGCTCCACCCACGAAGGGTCCACGAAGAAGCAACCTTGTCTATGCCATCATGGCATACGCCCACGGAGGGCTAGCCTTACTCGGGGTAGATCTTCACGAAGTAGGCGATCTCCTTGCCCTTACAAACTTCTTGGTTCAACTCCACATCTTGACGGAGGCTCCCAAGCGACACCTAACCAATCTAGGAGGCACCACCTCCAAAAGTTAATAGATGGTGTTAGTGATGATGAACTCCTTGCTCTTGTGCTTCAAATGATAATCTCCCCAACACTCAACTCTCCTCACCGATTTGGCTGTGGTGGAAGAAAGGATTGAGTGGAAAGCAACTTGGGAAGGCTAGAGATCAAGCTTCATATGGTGGGAGTGGAGCAACTTGATCTCAACACAAGGGTAGGTAGTTTTCTTCTCGTAAATGTAAGGTAGGAGTGGTGGTTCTTTCGATGGCTCTCTCCACGAATGAAGAGGAGGTGGAGGGTATTTATAGCCTCCACACAAAATCCAACCGTTACACACATTTGACCAATCTCGGTCAGACCGAAGTTGACAACTCGGTGAGACCGAAAGTTCAAATCTTGTGAACGTTGGGATTTTCGGTGGGACCGAAAATACAATCTCGGTGAGTCCGATTCTTCCAAAGACTAGGGTTTGCCAATCTCGGTGGGACCGACTTTATCATCTCGGTGACACCGATTTGATGACAGAAGGTTACAGAAGCTTGGCAACACTAGTTTTGGTGAGACCGAGTTCAGAATCGGAAAATCCGAAATTACTAGGGTTTGGCTTTATGGCTGAGGTGGTTCATCTCGGTGTGACTGGGTTTAGGAAATCGGTGGGACCGAGATTACTTATGAGTGTATGTTGGAATGAAAGATTGCTGATGGTTTGGGAGATGTATCACTAAGCACTTGAGCAACCAGATCATCATCATAACCTCATCCCCTTTTAATAGTATTGGCTTTCCTATAGACTCAATGTGATCTTGGATCACTAAACCAAAAATGGAGTCTTGAGCTTTTGCCAATGCTTGCCTTAGCATCTTGAGGGTCCACCTCTCCATCCTTTTGCCACCAATGTGATTGACCTTCCTGAAACATACTTGATAAAAGCATTAGTCCAACCACAAAGTATGTTGTCATTAATTACCAAAACCACCCAGGGAGCAAATGTGCTTTCACATAGCAATGATAGTAGTGAGATCCAGGGTAGCGTTCATCTTGCCTGAGATCCCGCAAGGAAGAAGAACGAGTCCATGAAGAGGACAAGCGGACGTAGTCGAACGAATCCTCACAACTCCGGAACGGAACCAAAGCTAACGAGAGAAGCAACCCGGAAAGAAGCAAACAACATGGTAAACACACAAGCATAAACATGGCATGATGCACAATCAAGTATGATGCATGTCCGGTTTAATGAGGCATGGTATGGCAAAGTGCAACAAACAATACTACAAGTTAAGTGGAGCTCAATATGCAACGAGTTGCATATTGACGGAACACCACATCAATTATTTAGTTTCTCTCTCGGTTAGGTACACAACAATGTTAAATGGTGTTAAGCATGGCAAGAGGTGAAGCATAATTAAACTACCTATCTAGGCAAGTTTAAATGAGGCCAGAACAACAAACAACAATTCCGGAAAAACCTCATATGCAATTTATGAATTCGGTACTGTTCTGCCCTAAACACAATTTTAATGTTGTTAAACGGGAAAATAAAGTTCACCATGTTAATCTAGGCATTTTTCCACCCCAAATACATATAAAGTTTATTAAATTCGGAGTTACGGTTAATTAGTTATGAATTAAATCATTTTAGCATGGCATTTGAGCAAATTAACACAAACATCATTTTAAACATTTTAAACATGGATGAAAATGGCATATTATTAAACTACACAAATTTTTGAGCATTTTACATATATTAAGTTTTTACATATGATGCACGGTTGTGGAGTTATTATATGCATGATGTTTAGGGGGTTTTCTGCAAATCAGTAAATCCTGGATAATGCTAAAAACGCAGCAGCAGGGAAAAAAAACAAAACGGGTTGAAACTAGCTGGCCTGTTAGTGCACAGGGGGGTGGCGCTGCTCACCAGGCCTCATGGGCCGGTCGGTGGAGCTGCGGGTTGGGGAGGCCGGCCGGATGGGGCGCTGGGGGTGGCCTCACCATGGGCCTTGGCCCAGATCTGGGGATGCGGTGGCCCATGCGGCAGGGCAAGGCGCGGCTGGGCCCTGGCGCTCGTCCACGCTGGCGGGATCGAACGAGGAGGCGCGGTCAACGCGCTCGGGAGCGGTGACCCGCATCGATGCAGCGTAGGCAGAGGCAGGAAACAGGGGCAACGGCGGCGCCGCGACCTCCGGTGATGCAGAACGACGAGGAGGCGCAGCGACGGCCGGGGGTGGACGGATCGGCCTCGGGACGCCGGATCTGGTCGATCTCATCCTGTTCCAGCAGCGCGTGAAGGACGAGGTCGCCGGAGGGAGATGGACGTAGGGTCGGCCTGGGGCTGCTGCTGCTGGTTCGTGCTGGGAACGAAGCAGCTCCGGCGGTGGCGCTTGTCAGCGCATGAAGGAAGGAGGGGCCGGCGTGGTCGTGCGCGGTCAACGCGGGCGCCGGAGGCGTCGGCCCCCTGGTTTGAAGCAGAGGCGGGGCGAGGGACTTGGCGGGGCAGAGCCAAGGCGGGACGCGGAGCGAGGCCTGAGGGCGGCGGCGGCGTTGGCGCGTGGGCGCGGGTCGGCGCAGAAGCCAAGACGACGGGGCGGCGAGCGATGGCGCAGTCCGGCGAGCTCCGGCGGAACAACGGCGAGGCGGCGCTGGTGGATCGAGGTGCTCGGGGATGAGCGAGCAGAGGAGGGGATCGATGGATTTGGAAAGGAGTGCACTGGTTGGGGCGAAGGGGATCTGGCTGGTGGTTGGCTCGGCGCTGAAAACAATGAGAGTGGCGGCAGCGTGGGGATTAGGTGGATGGGACAAGATCCCTAGGTTTTAGGTTAGGTAGGTTTACACTGATTATATAGCAGGTGGGTATTAGATAAGGGCTAAACTGGTCCGTCCGATCAAAATCGAATGGTCGGGAATAAATAGGTTATGAAGTCCCATTAACAAAACGGAGATGTTTTGTAGACGTTAGGGGATGATCCGGACACAACGGTAGCGACAAACCGGTTCGAGTCCGGGACAACTTTCGGACGCGCGCGAGGAGGGCTGCGGGCTGACGAGAGGGGTTAGGTGGTCGGACAAAAGGGAAACGAAAACACAGTTGGTCTCGGGGCGGTCAACAAAAGAAAGGGGGGGGAACGCGGCAACTACGAACGGGTGCGAGTTTTATGAAAAACGATGCCGATGCAATGCGAATGATGCGATGATGAAATGCATGACATGAACAAAATGCAAAACGAAAGACAAAAACCCAACCACGGAGAAAATAATATATCGCATCTCCGGAAAAGGCAGGAGTTGGAGTTACGAATATGGAAAGTTGCATCCGGGGCGTTACAAAAGTGTGCAAGCTCCAACGTTCCATTTATGGACTTGTGCAAGCCTCTCGGAGTTGGAATAAACGTTTTGATAGTGTGATCAAAGCATTTGGTTTTATATGCACTTTTGGAGAAGCCTCAGATTTACAAGAAAGTGAGTGGGAGCTCAGAGCATTTCTAATATTATATGTGGATGACATATTATTGATTGGAAATGATATAGAATTTCTGAATAGCATAAAGGGATACTTGAATAAAAGTTTTTCAATGAAATACCTCGTGAAGCTGCTTACATATTGGGCATTAAGATCTATAGAGATAGATCAAGACGCTTAATTGACTTTCACAAAGCACATACCTTGACAAAGTTTTGAAGAAGTTCAAAATGGATCAAGCAAAGAAAGGGTTCTTGCTCAGATTGCAAGGTGTGAAGTTGAGTAAGACTCAAAGCCCGACCACCGCAGAAGATAGAGAGAAATGAAAAGTGTTCCCTATGCTTCAGCCATAGGCTCTATCATGTATGCAATGCTGTGTACTAGACCTGATGTGTGCCTTGCTATAAGTCTAGCAGGAGGTACCAAAGTAATCCAGAGTGGATCATCGACAGCGGTCAAGAACATCCCAAATACCGAAAAGGACTAAGGATATGTTTCTCGATATGGAGGTGACAAAGAGCTCATCGTAAATGGTTACATTGATGCAAGCTTTGACACCGATCCGACGATTCTAAATCGCAAACCGGATACGTGTTTACATTAAACGGTGGAGCTGTCGGTTGGTGCAGTTCAAAGCAAAGCGTCGTGGCGGATCTACATGTGAAGCGGAATACATAGCTGCTTCGAAGCAGCCAATGAAGGAGTCTGGATGAAGGAGTTCATATCCGATCTAGGTGTCATACCTAGTGCATCGGGTCCAATGAAAATCTTTTGTGACAATATCGAGTGATTGCCTTAGCGAAGGAATCCAGATTTCACAAGAGAACCAAGCACATCAAAAGACGCCTCAATTCCATCCGGATCTAGTCCGTGGGAGACATAGAGATTTAGAAGATACATACGGATCTGAATGTTGCGAATCGCTGACTAAGCCTCTTCCACGAGCAAAACATGATCAACACCAAGACTCCATGGATGTTAGAATCATTATTGTGTAATCTAGATTATTGACTCTAGTGCAAGTGGGAGATCAAGGAAATATGCCCTAGAGGCAATAATAAAGTTATTATTTATTTCCTCATATCATGATAAATGTTTATTATTCATGCTAGAATTGTATTAACCGGAAACATAATACATGTGTGAATATATAGACAAACAGAGTGTCACTAGTATGCCTCTACTTGACTATCTTGTTAATCAAAGATGGTTAAGTTTCCGACCATGAACAAGGAGTTGTTATTTGATTAACAAGGTCACATCATTAGTTGAATGATCTGATTGACATGACCCATTCCGTTAGCTTAGCACAGATCGCTTAGTATGTTGCTATTGCTTCCTTCATGACTTATACATGTTCCTATGACTATGAGATTATGCAACTCCGCTTACGGGAGGAACACTTTGTGTGCTACCAAACGTCCACAACGAACGGGTGATTATAAAGGTGCTCTACAGGTGTCTCCGAAGGTACTTGTTGAGTTGCGTATTTCGAGATTAGGATTTGTCACTCCAAATGTAGGAGAGGTATCTCTGGGCCCTCTCGGTAATACACATCACTTAAGCCTTGCAAGCATTTCAACTAATGAGTTAGTTGTGAGATGATGTATTACGGAACGAGTAAAGAGACTTGCCGGTAACGAGATTGAACTAGGTATTGATACCGACGATCGAATCTCGGGCAAGTAACATACCGATGACAAAGGAACAACGTATGTTGTTATGCGGTTTGACCGATAAAGATCTTCGAGAATATGTAGGAACCAATATGGGCATCCAGGTCCCGCTATTGGTTATTGACCGAAACATGTCTCGGTCATGTCTACATTATTCTCGAACCGTAGGGTCCGCACGCTTAAGGTTTCGATGCTTATATTATGAGTTTATGTATTTTGATGTACCGAAGTTGTTCGAGTCCCTGATATTATCACGGACATGACGAGGAGTCTCGAAATGGTCGAGACATAAAGATTGATATATTGGACGGATATATTTGGACACCGGAAAGGTCCCGAGAAGTTTGGAGCTCCGGAGGTTACTGAACCCCGGGAGGTATATGGGCCTTATTGGGCCCATGTAGGAGGAAGAGAGAAGGAACAAGGGAGGCGCGCCCTCAAGCCCAATCCGAATTGGGAGGGGGCGCCCCCTTTCCTTTCTCCTTCCCCTCTTCCTTCCTACTACTAGTACTACTTCCTAATACTAGTACTCCTTCCTTCCCTCCAAATAAGATAAGAAAAGGGGAAACCTACTTGGAGTAGGTTTCCTCCCCATGGCGCCCCTTTGGGCCGGCCACCTCCTCCCTCCCTCCTTTATATAAGGGGTAGGGGCACCCTAGGACACACAAGTTGATCATTGATCGCCTTAGCCGTGTGGTGCCGCCTCCACGATATTACACCTCGATCATATTGTAGTGGTGCTTAGGCGAAGCCTGCGACAGAGAACATCAAGATCGCCACCACGCCGTCGGTCGACGGAACTCCCCTCGAGCCTCTCTCGGATTGGAGATCGAGGGTGCGCCATTGAGCTGTCGCGTGTCAAGAACTCGGAGGTGCCGAGTAACGGTGCTTGGATCGGTTGGACCGGAGGACGACGACTACTTCCTCTACGTTGCGTCAACGCTTCGCTTGGTCTACGAGGGTACGAGACAACACTCTCCCCTCTCGTTGCTATGCATCACCATGATCTTGCGTGTGCGTAGGAAATTTTTTGAAATTACTACGTTCCCCAACAGGAAGACGAATGAAAAGTCTGAGTACCCTATGACAGAGCTCCTGCCAGTTTCAGTCAAAAAGTCAGATAGTTTTTTTTATGCATGCACATGGCACAAGGAAAAGCAATCCTGCATATGATGTGCTGGTGTCGGTATTAACAGCCATGTCCTTATTTCCAAAAGCAGAAGTAAAACCTTTTATCTAAGCAGTTGGAAATGAATTATGTATCATTGTGTGTTATTTTCATGGAAATTAAATTTGGGGCAGAGAGCTCCTCTTCGCAATTGGTAAACGAGGAAAACATTTTGTACGATATTCTTGCCGTCGGATTTATGTTTTGCCAAAACAAACCTGCATTCAGTGTTGCTATGAGTAAAAAAAAAGGAGTTTAAAGAGTTAGTTGCAAAAGAAAAATGTGGCTTGGGGGTATAGTGTATATCCATGTGGGATTTTTGTTTTGATTTGTGAAAATGTGTTCGATCTACTTTCCCCCACCTGACAAATGGACTGAGATCCAGTGACTTCAGCGTCCTAATCTCCATCCAAAACGCATCCAACGATCTATATGAGACATAGGCAAAAACTTCAGGACTTAGCAGTTTGGGCAAGGGCGGGCAGGTAATTGGGGATTCGCGGGCTTCCGCGTCACGTCTAGAATTCTCACGCGATGACGTCAGGTCGGAGACAAAGCGAAAAAGGGATCCACTCCACGCCGCCGCGTCAGATTGGAAGCGAAGCCACGCAGCGGCGGAGTACGGGGAGCTGGTCGCACTGTCGCTAGAGGAGAGGAGGAGGATCAGGTCACGCCGTCGCTGGAGGAGAGGAGGGGCGGCCATCGCCGGAGGAGAGGTTCGGAGTAGGGACACGCCACCACTGCAAGATCGTTCGGTCAAGGAGAAGTCCATCGCTGCCACCATTGAAGTAGAGAAATCACCTCAACATCACGCAGCAAGGTAGTTTTACATGTTCCTGCTGGCCGGTTCAGTATATATATGTAGATCATGAGAGTATCTAGCAAAAAACTACCACATTACAGCTATTATTACGGAAAACTACCACTTTTTTTAATTTCTCAAAAGTCTACCACAATTTTGGTTCGCTGTTTCAAAAGTCTATCGATAGTAGACTGGATCCCCTGTGCGTGACATGGAGCATTTTTTCAGGGCGGCCGATGTGTTGGCTTTAGCCTCTCTCTCCGTTCTACTATCGTGGTGGTGGTATCTCGGGTCAAGGGGGAGGGGGAGCTACTTGGTTCCCGTACTGATTGGTCATGTCTGCACATCGTGGTGTTAGTGTGAGTTTCGACATCGGATGCCAGGGCGGCGGCTTCAGATGGCTGGTTACCAGGCGGCTCTAGAGTTAGATTTGTGGTGGCGGCGGTAATTGTTCCTCTTGGTCGTGTGAGCGACAAGGGTTGCGGCGGTGGGTTGTCTTGGCTCATGCTCTTTGAGAAAAGGTGGTGTTGCGTAGATCTGGATTGGGTGGTCTGGTCCTCACCGCGGTTTTGGTTCAAGATGCCTCATTGGTGCCGGTACAGATACGAGCAAAAAATTGCGCTTTGGTAGGGGCCCAACGCCGTCCGTAGGTGTCACCTTCCTCCTGAGGGCACCGTCATGGATCCATCTCTTTGATATGGTTTCGCATCGCAAACTGCACAATAGATCAAATGTTTGTGCTAAATATCTTTTTGCACAAGTGCTACATTGAGCGATTACTCGATGTTGCTGCGCATAGCAAACCCGACGTCAATGTACAAGATGTGCAATAGATGTATCACCCCACAGAATTTTACATAAGAAACGCTTGGAACATTTTATATACTTGCAAAAGCTTGCTTCAGAGTCGTGCCTAGGATAGGCTTTGTCTTCGCATACATTTGCTTTTGCTAAATCTTCTGATCCTCGAGCCCCGACACGCATTTATTAACTTGGATTGTGTGTGATGGGCTCCCTATCGCATACCTTCGCATGGCGACACTTCCAAACTGTGTCAACGAAAGGGGTTTAAACCTTTGCATAGAACTTAACTCGCACTAGTGCAATAAAGTCAACCATATGAAAAATATAATTAGGATGTCAGTATGACACTACATATCTCGTTGTTGTACTTTTTGTGTAGTGGTTCTAAAAATAGGCCAGTGGGGACTGTAAATTCTGTAGTTTTCATTTGAATCAAATAAACATCCCCATAACTTTTTTTGCTCTAGTCCTCGGAAGCGGATGAATGAATAGGGCCACGAACCAATATCTCCTATTATGTGTTTATATTGAGTTTTCCTATGAACAAAGGAGGCATGTATAACAATGGATTGAGTGTAGAGGCTGAATTGCATTTGGCTCACAAGGCTCCACTAGCTTTCTTTTCAAAATATGAAATACAGACCCCAAAAAAAGATAGAGAAGTCACAATCCGACCCACACAATGGTGAGCTTGGGACCAATCAAACCTCATTGTGCCTTCTTTCGAACTTAGTGCCCATCATGTTAGACGTAGCACATTAAATTTTACATGCACCATAGACCAAACCATCTTTTCTCAAGGATTCTGGTTCCTATATAGGCTCTCTTCTTCGCACGTTCCAATACCCAACCGCCTCTATACATATTCCCCCGGAGCCTACCGTGATTCTATATGATTTGGTTGTAAACTTAATTAAATACTGGTACCCAAGTAGGTGATGGAACAATGCTTAAGGCCGCCTGGTAACATTCACAAGTTTGAATTGAGTTCAAGGAAAATGCATGAGAAATACGTGTAGTTGAATTGAGAGACATCGGAATGACCTATCAAGTAAGGGCCTGTTCGGAGTTCCAGCAGCTCCACGAAATTCCGGGAGCTCCAGAGCCAGAAAATAGCTGCTTTGCAATTTTGAGCTGTAACTCCACCAACTCCGGGAGTGGAGTTGTGGGGTGGAGGTGCTCCGAACAGTGCCTAAGTGTCTGTTTTTCAGGGAGTGTGGTGGTCAGCCGGCGTAGTTCAACGCGAGAAAGCCGTGAATTCGGCAAATTCTTAAGGGCATGTATAATGGTTGATAAGATAGTCTTATCTTATGTCTTGCATGTAAATTAGAGATGACAAAAAAGAATGTCTGCAATGGGTCATCTCTTTGCCTTATATTCAACAACTAATTATTCCTAAAAACATGGTGAAACATATTATGCTAAGAGATCATCTCTTGTCTTCCTTTAAATAAGAGAAGACAAATCTTTTCTTATGAGTTCTTTCTTCTCCACCTCATCATTTATTCTACATGACACTCCTAAGATAGCACCATTGTACGGTACATGCCCAATGCGGTTGGCACAAGTCTGAAAAAGAAGCAAAAGCCTCTCATCCTCTACAAGTAGAAGCAAAAGCAAAATTCTGGAACTCGTAGTGCCGCCGTCGCCGTGTCATCTCATCTGGGTTTGGGGCCGGCCCGTCTCCACTCTCGTGCGTCCGGTCCGTCCCCACTCACTCACTCATTTCCACACCCCCTTTTCACTCCCCACGCTGCCGCGCCGGGCGGCCAACAAGCCACGCTTCCCCGGCCCCCACCCACCTCGCGCCAGACCGCAGTACGGCCGTACCATCAATCCACCATCCACCCTCGTCTTGGAGGCGATGGCGGGTCGCTCGTCGTCTTCGTCGTCGTCGTGGGGCCCGAGCCCTGTGGCGGCGACAGCGTTGGTGGCGCTGCTCGGGCTCGGCTTGAAGGCATACATCGTCGGCCCGCCGCTCTACTGGCACGTCGCCGAGGCACACAGCCGCTCGGCGGGGGCTTGCCCCGCGTGCGCCTGCGACTGCGACGCGCTCCCACTGCTCTAGCTCCCCGAAGGTACCCACCCCTCTTACTGTTGGTTCCCGAGCTACCCGCACATATCTCCTTCCTCCAGCCGTTCCACATGTCCCTTCTTTCCATGCCTTCTCCGTGCTATTTTTGGTGAAGAAACAGAGTTACTAATAGAAGAGCTAAAGCAGAGAGAGGAGGAAGCAACAGAAGCTCAGCAACAAGAGGATGTAAAATTGCTCGAGGCGTAAAAACTAGCTTCACAGTATCAAAAGGAGGCTGACAAATGCAGTTCAGGTATGGATACATGTGAATAAGCTAGGGAGAAGTCAGCGGAGTCGTTGCTCGGTTAAAGGAAATTAACTGCTTTGTGGGAGGAAAGAGCCTGGGAACTTGGATGGAAACCCGGGAATGTCAAACCTCACCGGAATCAGTAACCAACACTGGAGGATGGTGATGGATACATCATGCCAACCAATAGAGATCTCATTACAAGCACCCTCCCTCAGTGATAGAGGCAAGGAAAAAGGGCTTCACTTCTGGTGACATTGCCTCACGTTGCGCCACGATGAGTTCCCTTGTCAATAGTTAATTTATGTTGGGTTTGTCAGCATTCTCAGCAACGTCCATAGCTGTTTGTCAGCATTGTGTTAAAATGGCCATAGGATGACACTCATCACCTGTAAGTCCTTAAAGGGTGATCAGTTTCTTGGTTGTTGTTTATGAATTATTGTAGTGAAGAAGGAATTGCTCTTATTTCTACAGAGTTGTGGACTGGATAGTTGTTGATGAGTTGTGAAATTCTGTTTTCCCCAAATTCTCATGATATTTTGAGATGAAGATGGTGTAGTATATATTTATTTGAGATGAAGATGGTAGTATATATTTATTTGAGATGATATTTCAATCAAGTGGCTACTGAAGAGACTGTCAAAGAAAGGGAGACTCCCCCAGACTTCTGCAAACCTGTAAGTACTTCTCCATTTGAACAATGCATGGTATTGTGATAGACAACTTATATGCGCATGCTTTCTTTCTTCTACTCGACAGAGAATTCAAGTTTTCAACCTAACATGCCCACAATAAATGAGATATCTGCCATTGCCATAAATGAGATATCTGCCATTGCCAACTCTCGAAACCTTGATAGAGTTCACCCTCTTACATAAACTCTTCATGTTCCTCTCTATCATGTCGCATGTTTTATATAAGTAGAGTTTTGATCCTATGTGTTGCCCTAATAGTATTGCTCAAGCGTGTTTCTCGGGAAAATGGTAAAGATTGATAGGAATCATAGGCAACGGGACTATTATGAACAGAAGGTTGGAGACAGGCTGTGTGCACAAAGTGGTCCATGTAATCAAGCTACTAATTACATCCTGGACCAAGAAACAAGGTTGACAATGAAGATAAAAATGATGAGAAGGTTTGGAACCTCAAGGAATGTGGAGGACCACTGAACCTTGAGCATGCAAAAGAATCTAGCCGAATGTAGAAAAAAACACCGGCTGCATGATCATTCACAGTGTTTCCTGTTGGATAGGGTTGGTCGCCCATCTGCTGCACTAGCCTGACACATGATCATGAAGGTTAGCGTGTGAGCATGCACATGCCACAGGGAATGTTCAAGCAATCTTGCTCATCATATGTTGATCTACAGATTACAAATCATGTCTACGTTTCAAAAAGTGGAGTTTATACATTGTTTGTATGAGTAATTGGAAACTTAATTTATGTATCAATGTGTATTAGCTTCATTAAAATAATGGGAGTAGAGATCTCCTCAATAGAAAACATAAAGCCTTTTTTACGACAATTTTCGTGGTAGCGTGTTTTATTTTCGAGAAAAATATGTGCATTTAGTATTATTGTCAGGAAAAAATGTCTTTAGAGTTGGTTGCATAAGAAAGACATGTCTTGAGAGTTTAGAGTGTCTTCAATTTGTGATTCTGTGCGTGTAAGTGGGCCTGATCTTTTTTCCATGGCCCGACATCAAAAGGAACAGAGAAGCGAATTAGCAAGTTAACTCTCAATATGCTAGGTGAACCAAACAACCCCTCTGTGAGGTGGAGGAGGGTTTCTTACCGCCGCGACCGTCATCTAAGAAATTTAGGCCCCCTCACCTCTGGCTGCCATCTTGGCGCTGAGGGATGGGGGACCTCAGATCTTCGAAACGTCTATGTTCTTCTTCAATGACTAGTATCATCATAGTTTTGTGAGAATAAATTTCCCCTCGATCTTTTGATGGTGCCATAAGATTAGAGAGTTTTCTGTCCTCACAGATCCGATTATTCGGATATGATGAGTTTATGTTGCTGTGTCAAGCTTTTTTTGTTGATTTGATTCTTTGGGGAGGTGAAATCTTTCATCGACGCCATGGTGAAGATATAATGATTCGACGGCCTGCACTTCTAGGGGATCACCCTTGGCCCAAGTACGTTCATCGATCAATGTTTTTCATCTTTTTGGATGGGCGACTCAAGGTGCTTTAAAAAACCATTATTGCTCGAGCTATGCCTCTTTTGTGTGGGGTGAAAGAGTGACAACATTGTTGCTCCAGTCCAATTGCAGCCTCTTTACCGAAAACTTTGGAGTATTTCTTCGAACAAAGACTGATAGGCAAAGAAGGTGTTTTCAAGAGATTTATTGTAATTCTTAGTCATAGGAGTTATTCTATATTTTCTTGGATTGTAAGTCCAAATCAGTGTACCTGTAATTGTTACGAGTATAACTAAAGTTACAGGTGTTTCTAAAAAAAACTAGCAATAGTGATCTGGCTAGGGAGATGGAATGACATACTTGTTATTCTGTTCCTGTCTTTGATTATACGTTTGCATTCACAAGGTTAACACAGGAATTGAGCATAGTGGCGCCATTGCATCCTTGATACCGGTCAAAAGGCATGTACACAAATAGTTCACACACATAAATTGAACTTAGTTCGTCACTTTCTAGAGTAAACAAACATCCCAAGATGTGCATTTGGGACTGTCGAATAATACATGTTCTCCATAAAGGCGTGCAAACTGATCGAGCAAGTGGCATGGTCCGCTTGGGCTCAAGAGAATCACAACTGTACAGAGCACAATGCGACCTCATCGTCATAGTTGGGGGGTGGAGGGGGGAGTTCTCCACAGAGCTTGGGAAAGATGCAATTCATGTATGGGTACATGCGAATAAGATAGAAAAAGAGTTTGCATAATCGCTGCTCAGTCCAAAGAAATTACAGTATATTGCTGTTGGATCATGTAAAATTGAACTTGTTGCACTTTTTCCGTAGTGTCCCATAGTAATTTGCAATGTGCACAAGGTCTAACCAGTTTAGGAAAAAACAATAGGTTCAAACTTTGGATCCATACGATCACTATGGTAGGCGTATCGACCCACATGCCAGGTGTTTCTTCCTCATCCTAACTGTTTTTCTCCAACATGGTCATGACAAGTCGACATCGCCTAGCTATTCTCCCTAGAGGGCTCTTTGGTGGTGGTCGAACCCATGAAGGAAACACAAACCCCCCTCAGTTGAAATCCTATATAAACTCGAGCTATGCCTCTTTCATCTAGTGAACTAGTTCGAGGATGAGCTCAATACTAAACCCATGGCGGTCACTGAATCCAGAGGAATATTTCACTGAATGATGGTAATGAAGAAGGAATTACTCTTCGTTCTACAACTTGTTGATGGGATAGGTCTTTGATGAATTTGGAAAATTCATTTTTTCCCATATTCTAATGATACTACTTCAAAAGAAAAATGTCGTTAGACATATTTACCTAAGATGATATTTTATTATTTTAGTGGCATGACTAGAAGACGCCGTCAAAGAAAGGGAGAGAAAGATTCCTAAAGACTTCATTAGTACTTTTCCATTGGAACTGTGCTTTTGAAATCTCACGTTTTGCTTGTCAGTGTGTGCATCCTATTCAATACACCCGATTTCTTTCCAGACTTACTTAGAAACCTTTTCTTATAGACATATATAGAATTCAAGTTTTTCAATAAAGCATGCCACAATAAATCCCACTTTGGACTAGTCTTGATTAGTACTAGTCCATATGACCGCACAAAATTGAACGGGGTTGGCTAGGGGTAAGCCAACAGAAAAATCAATTTGGGCCAATCGATTAGTTTTAGCCGTCCGATGCAAAATAAGCAGTCAAGATTGCTTCTTCAACCTCCAGGGCCCACATTCTTCTTCTGCCCCAACCGCCCAACGTACCACCGGCGGAATAGGCGGCCACCGTCGCCTGCGGCCGGCAGCGCTCCTGCTCCAGCCTCACCACTCCGCCCACCCTTAACCGCCTCCCACGGCCGTGCGGCCATCCCTCTAACCCTAGCGATGACCAGTTTTTTGGGTAAACCTGCACCACCCCCACACCCCTAAATGGATAATGCGGTCGCCTGCCACCCTAACATAGCTCGAAAGGGCTTCTCCGCTGAGCCGGCTGCTGCTTCTTCCTTCCCTCTGTCGGCTGCTTTGTTCATCCGAAATCGACTAACCCAAATTCCATTTTCAGGCGACTCATGTGCAGCTAAATTGAAATTGAATGCAGTTGATATCCTCATCGGCCGGGCAACACATTCCTACATCCAGCGACACAATGGCAAACCAAACCAGGTGGAATAAAACGACGGTTGTCTAAGAGGCCCTCGGAACGTGGCCTTTAAACATACATGTACATGGCGTGCTCCAGGTGAACCAAACAACAGGTAATCGAGGATAACAAAAATGAATCACCTATACAATTCAAATTTTGCATAAGAGGACATACAAATTTGAGAACTAGCTAGGTATTTGAAAATGATATTTTCGTCCATCATTTCTTTAATTGATATTGGTTAGGTACAGACCTTCCTAATTGGGTGGTTAATTGTTTGTCAAAAATTCCTATCCTAGATCAGAAAGTTGTATGCTAGCTCGAGCTCCACGGCACCTTGTATCAGGGACGTCTGTTTCCATTGAGATACGTGTAGCTGGAAGCACACCCAGCCAAGCTTTTGACCGTGACAAGGTCATTAGCAGAGGTGGACATGCCTAGATTCTATAGGGGTCCAGCGTTTTTGGCAGATTCCGTCCCTGTTCATCGCATGGCCCAGACTTGATGGCGTTCAGCTACACTCCTGGCTGCTTGTCAGAGTACACTGTATCGTGTCATGCGAGTGGAACCACACGTGATTGAGCCTGTGGGTCCAAAGAGGATGGTGATATATTTAAGTTTTTTTCCTCAAGCTCCGCACAGTCAGTCAATCTATGATAAGAGAAATCAAGACGCAGTCTACAATTACAGTTTGTATTTACCAATTTTTATGTTTATAATCAGTTTGCATTCTAAGTTTGATATGAGAAATAGTACCCAGCAGGAGTGTACTACTGTTTATATGAGGTACAGATTACTTTCGTGACATTTATATGCCTATTTAGTCTGCACAACACACAGCTCACCCGCGATAAAATACAAACATCAAGTACCAAGTTTTTTATGCTGCGTAGAAAGGTTAGAGAGAGAGCAGGTTATGAGAGAGAACACCTGTTGTTGCATGCAAAATCTAGGAAAGAGAGAGTGTGCTGTGATAAATTTTTTAATCTCAAAGGAAATAGTGTGTGTTGTCTGCATGTAGTTATGTGTGACAAGACGTAGCAGTATGCCGACCTTTCTCCTTCAGCCATGAACAGTGAGCCATGCGGCCCACCATAGCTCAGATATTTTAAGTGTCCGTCAGAATTAGTAGGCTTAATGGTTCTGCCACACTTTGACCCATGTAAGTCCTAGCACGAATCTCCATGAAACAGTGACAACAACCGATGGTCTAGATAGAAGGTACCACGTAGCTCAGCCTACAAAAATCCACACTCACACTAGTAGAAAAGGGGGCAATGGTCCAGGCCGGGTCAGCCCATTAGTCCTGTTCAATCCGTAACCGGACCAATGAAACATTGGACCGGTTAATGAGCCCCGGGCGGCCGGCCACGTGGGCCATTGGTCCTGTTCGTCTGGACCTTTTGGTCCCTTGGTGGGACGAACCGAGACCAATGTGCCTTGCTCTGGCCCACCACCATTGGTCCCGGTTGGTGGCTTGAACCGACCAAAGAATTCCCATTAGTCCTGTTCGAGCCATCAACCGACTAAAAGTTGGTGCCTGCTATGACTGTAGTTTAGTCCCACCTCGCCAACCAAGGGAACGGACTGGTTTATAAGCCCTCCTCTCTACTTTATTGAGCTCCTCCGATAATGAAAATAGATGCGCTTATATAGGTAATTTAGCATAAATTCATACAGATTTCTCAGGAAATTCGTTATGAATTTAAGTTGAATTTCCTCTATAAGCGCATCTGTACTCATTTCTGAGTAGTTTTTTTTTTTTTCTGCTATATTTATTTTTTCTTTTTATTTCTGAGTTGTAATATTCCATTAAAAATAAGCATATATGCTCCTTTTTTAGTATAGTTAATCACAACTATTTTTTGCTTCTATTCATTTCTGAGTAGTTTTTTATATAGTTTTTTTTCTTTTTCTGCTATATTTATTTTTTCTTTTTATTTCTGTGTTGTAATAAGTCATTAATAATAAGCATATATGCTCCTTTTTTACTATAGTTAATCACAACTATTTTTTGCTTCTATTCATTTCTGAGTAGTTTTTTTTATAGTTTTTTCTTTTTCTGCTATATTTATTTTTTCTTTTTGTTTCGTGTTGTAATAAGTCATTAAAAATAAGCATATATGCTCCTTTTTTACTATAGTTAATCACAACTATTTTTTGCTTCTATTCATTTCTGAGTAGTTTTTTATATAGTTTTTTTCTTTTTCTGCTATATTTATTTTTTCTTTTTATTTCTGTGTTGTAATAATTCATTAATAATAAGCATATATGCTCCTTTTTACTATAGTTAATCACAACTATTTTTGCTTCTATTCATTTCTGAGTAGTTTTTTATAGTTTTTCTTTTCTGCTATTATTATTTTTTCTTTTTGTTTCTGTGTTGTAATAAGTCATTAAAAATAAGCATATATGCTCCTTTTTTACTATAGTTAATCACAACTATTTTTTGCTTCTATTCATTTCTGAGTAGTTTTTTATATAGTTTTTTTCTTTTTCTGCTATATTTATTTTTTCTTTTTATTTCTGTGTTGTAATAAGTCATTAATAATAAGCATATATGCTCCTTTTTTACTATAGTTAATCACAACTATTTTTTGCTTCTATTCATTTCTGAGTAGTTTTTTTATAGTTTTTTCTTTTTCTGCTATTATTATTTTTTCTTTTTATTTCTGTGTTGTAATAAGTCATTAATAATAAGCATATATGCTCCTTTTTTACTATAGTTAATCACAACTATTTTTTGCTTCTATTCATTTCTGAGTAGTTTCTTATATAGTTTTTTCTTTTTCTGCTATTATTATTTTTTCTGAGTTATAATAAGTCATTACAAATAAAAAAGAGACGCAATGCTCGTTAATCTGCTTCAACCTTTTTGGGATAGTGTCAACTGCACTGCACATAGCTCTGTGCAGTCTACCGTATCCCGCAAGTGTTGAAGGCACCAACGTCAGGAGCATTGAGCATCTTCGTCATTGTATCTCGCACTCGGGGCTTATAAACAGTGCGAGTGCCTCTCGCCATGCAGGTGGGACTAAAACGAAAGCTGCTGAAGAATCAAAAAAAAACAGCTGCAGAGTCCATTGGTCCGGTTGGTGGCACCAACCGACCATCTCTGCTTTGTCCTGGTTAGGTCGCAAACCGACCAATGCCCTCTTTGTCCCGTTTGAGCCACCAACCGACCAAAGGTTCGCTTCCGCCTTTGGGCTATCGAAAAGAGGCATTGGTCCCGTTGGTGGCACAAACCGACAAAGAGGGCATTGGTCCCGCTGCAGCCACTAATCGACAAAAGCCTTAGCTATATAAGTAGCACTTAGGAATTTCGTAACCGCATCCCCACTTCGATCTCCTGCTCTCGCCGTCAGCCGCCCCTCTCGCCCGACACTGCCGCCGCCCCGCCAGCCACCTGCCGCCGCCTGCCCTGCGCCCGCTGCCGCTGCGCCTGTGCTCGTCTGTCGGCCACCTTGCTGGCCACAGCCGTCGTCGCCCGCCCGCCTCGACCACCCGCCCGGCCGCCCGACGCCTCATTTCCCGCCCGCCCAGCCTGACGCGCCGCCCAGACGCCCTGCCGCAGCGCCTCACCTCACAAGACTCGTGCTGCCACGCAGGTCGACTTTTTTATTTTTCTTAGATTTGTTTTTAGATTTTATTTTAGTTCATAGATATTTTTGTTAGATTAGATTGTGTAATTTAGATATGTAGTTAATGTAGATTGTGTAATTAATTTGTTAGTTTTTATGTTAGATTTTTTTTTCTGTAAAAAGATTTGTGCATATTATGTAAGATTTTTATGTTAGATCTTTTTATGTTAGTTTCTTTATGTTAGTTTTTTCCTGTAAAATTTGTTCATATTATGTTAGATTTTTATGTAAGGTTTTTATGTTAGATTTTTATGTTAGTTTTTTATGTTAGTTTCTTTATGTTAGATTTTTTCTGTAAAAGATTTTTTAGTTAGTTTTTATGTTAGATGTTTTATGTTAGATTTTTATGTTAGATTTTTTTAGATTTTTTGTAGTTCATAGATACTTTTGTTAGATTAGATTGTGTAATTTAGATATGTAGTTAATGTAGATTGTGTAATTAATTTGTTAGTTTTTTTATGTTAGTTTCTTTATGTTAGATTTTTTTTCTGTAAAAAGATTTTTTAGTTAGTTTTTTATGTTAGATTTTTTTTTCTGTAAAAAGATTTGTTCATATTATGTAAGATTTTTTTATGTTAGTTTCTTTATGTTAGATTTTTTCTGTAAAATTTGTTCATATTGTGTAATTTAGATCTTTTGTAGGATTAGATGTGTAGTAATTTAGATATGTATTATATTATGTTAGTTTTTTTCTGTAAAATTTGTTCATATTATGTAAGATTTTTATGTAAGGTTTTTATGTTAGATTTTTATGTTAGTTTTTTTCCTGTAAAAAGATTTGTTCATATTATGTAAGATTTTTATGTAAGTTTTTATGTTACATGTTTTATGTTAGATTTTTATGTTAGTTTTTATGTTAGATTTTTTTCTGTAAATAGATGTGTAGTAATTTAGATCTTTATGTAGGATTAGATGTGTAGTAATTTAGAAAAAGGAAAAAAAAGAAGAAGTAGTTTATATATGAAGTAGTTTGTTTTAGTAAGTACTACTTATTTATTTATAGTAAGTGTTTAGTAGTTGAGCTAGATAGATTTAATTAATAAGACTACTTTTATTTAACTATATATAGAAGTAGTTCAGCTGCCGACGTCGGCGATGCCTATCCCGCATCCTCGCTGCCGCCGAGTCGGCGATGGAGGCCTGCTTGATCAGGGTCATGTTCGGACCTGGGCTCCGCCGGTTGGTATTGGGAGGTGCTACCTTTGGGGGCGTAGTAGGTTGGTGAGGAGGCAACCCGTTGTTGACCGATCCTTGTTTGGTGGCGGTCGCGTGGGCGATGATTTGGTGAGGCATCCGGACACCGCCAGCGTCGATACCGTCGGGCGCCACGGTTCTAGTTTTATTAGTGATAATATTCGATGATGTACGGACACCAAGAGATGATGTAGTATTCAACCCGTATGTACATCGATCATCTATAGTCAACCCGTGATTTATAATAATGATCTAGTTTAATATTTGAATTATGAACGAGGTCGAAATGTCGCCCTCATCTCGACGCACGAAAATCGCCTGGGAGTGCGACCGGTGCCACGATGACCGAGGTATGTGCGATGATTCATTGAGCTGGAGGAAGATCGGCGATTCAGCATTAAGCTCGAGGAGACTTGCGATGTTCATACGGATGCAACGCATTTACAATAGTTTTTTTCGTAATTAAGCACGACTTCAACTATTTTAACGTGTAATTTTCATCTTTTCAATTCGACTAGCTTATCCCATGCTTTGCAAGACGCTATGTCTTGGAGAGGATGGATTTTGAAGACCATGAAAATTTCAAACAAAAAAATTGTCCTAAGTACCTAACATGATGTGGATTTTCAAGTAAAGCTGTACAATGCTCAGAGTGTAACCCATTTTGGTTGCAAAATTGGGATGCATTTTGCAAGATGTATGGTCTTGATGAGGGTATGATTATCACCATGGATCTTGGTGATCCTACAATCGAGCAAGAGACACCTACGATTTGGGTCTTTGTGCATACACCTCCAGTTCTTCCCTCATGTGAGCTAAACATAGTTATTAAGTAATTTATATTGTTTATTTCAAAATATATAGTTGACAACTTATCTCCATTGACAGCTTATTTTCGTTCTTCAAAGAATGTGCGGAAGATGGTAGATAGAACATACTACACCAAGGCTGCGAATTAACTTATCGGGAGAACGACATCTAGTCGGATTTTGTAGAGATCTTGAGAATTACAATATCTACAATCAAACTCCTCAACATTATGGTCAATACGCGCCACTAGTGCACGTGTTGAACTACGGTAACTACCATGGAGATACCTTGGTACGATTATTTTTACTATTACAACATCCGTGCATCTTTTTGCACACTTCTAAACTAGTACATCATTGCTAACTACGGTTATTACTATGTTTTTCAACAGATAATCCCGAATGAGTGTGTCCCTCATCCGATGTATACGCGTGGTAGCCTTCATGTTTTGAACATACTACCAGGTCGTCCCTACTGAATCTGAACTGTCCATATCGGGTTTCTAAAAGAAGTGGAGACATAACAATCAAAGAATGGAAAAATGTATGGACAGTCGTAAGGAGCTTCTTGGAAGCAATAAGCAGCGAAAGGCAAGAATTGGAGACAGGATGATCGCCATTCTTCATAATGGAGAGTCAGGGTCTATATTATTTTATGCTATTTTACCTTAAGGGTGTTTTAGGTCCTATACCGGTAATCGATGATCATGTGCTAAGAACAATTATATATGTAGGGTTGGGTTCGATGACTATATACGAGGATGATGATCGTATGACTTATTATTAATAACGAGCTAGTAGAAGTAGTATGATGATGCATGATTAGTAGGACTTTATTATATACATATATATGATGATGTATGATGCAAAGCATGCATGAGCCATGTCATATATATATCTCATGGGTGCAATGAACATATAGCAGCAGCGTTGATAAACCAAGGACGAAGATAAGAGAGGACACTTCTCTCTATTAGCTAGCTATAAATAACAACCTAAAATAAACCACAAAACCCCTAAAGCAGCCACTTTCTTAAAAAAAGACTTTTGGTCCCGTTGGAACCACCAACCGACCAAAGACCTCCGACTGGGCTCGGTGCACATCGCCACGTGGAGTCACATTGGTCCCGGTTCGTTTTTGAACCAGGACTAATGTCTGGTGGCATTAGTAACGACCCATTAGTCCCGGTTCATGAACCGGGACTAAAGGCCCTTACGAACCGGGACTAATGGGTTGTTTTCTACTAGTGTCATCCTAGATACATTTGTACACTAAGATGTCAATCCAAATCAGGGACATACATTTGAATCATCTCCCAGAGTGAAATTTATTGAATATCGTTCAACGGAGGAGTGGTAGCTGCCGCGTATGTGTAGTTGCTGCTCCAGCAAGGGTGTCATCCATCCCAAGGATTAGATGGGAAAGAAATTTGGCTAACATCTAAAGCTTTTCTTGTTTGACATACACATGACCTTTGGCCATTCGGGATGATTGACAATAAGAATGCGCCCAAATTGTTCCGTCCTTGTCTTAACAAATGGATTTGCTCTATCTAAATAGGAAACATTACATCTAAATCAAACTGGCGGTGTTGGTGTGAGAGGAAACATACACGGGAATCCATTAGTTTAAGATGGTGTAAATACATATTTAATTAAGATGATGTTTTAGTGAAGTGACTAGACTACTCACGACTGTTTAAAAAACACAAAAGAGGCCCTTGAAGACTTCTTCCAATCATGTTACTCCTAGAGCCCTAGTACCTTTCGACTTGAACCATGCATGGTATTGTGCTCACCTTAGAATTCAAGTTCTCAACGAAACATGACCACTGTAAAAGAAATGCATGTGCCAACTCTCAGAACATGGGTAGAGTTGAATCTCTTTACATAGAATCTTCATATTCTTCTCTACTATACCACACTCTTTATATAAGTAGAGTTTTTGGCGCTGCCTCTTTCTCTAGGACTGTAATTGTACACTCTAATAACTTTGCTTGAGGGCGTTGACCCGAAAATAGTAGGGCGATAGGTATGGTAGGCAACAGGAGCACCAGCACAGGCGTGTGATATGCACATGGATTCATTGACTTGCCCCTTGCAAGTCACGGAATAACCAACGCTTCCGCATCCTTCGTCGATCACATATCGGACGGCCAAGATGAATTAGAAGATAAGTAGGTTTCGCAGTTCATGCCAACCGGATCCAGTACTTCTTCGCCATCATGTTGATGCTTTGTGTGGCACCTTCCTCACTCGATCGGAGGCAGAGCACCTGCTAGTACTGCAGCTTGATGACGACGACGTCCTTGTTCAACGTACGGGACACGTAGCAACTCCTAGTGCAGCAGCCTTTCCCTTTTTAATTAGGCTAACCTTCTCCTCCTAATTAACACTCCCACCCCCTGAATTTAATTGGTGGGGTGGGCGCCCAGCCCCATAAAGCCCCCATAATTGCATGTTGATCTAACGAAGCTCGTGAGTGTAACTGTATGGGAAGGCTAAGATGAATGAGTAGGCTACGTTATAATTTAAGAGTTCATACAACTTGTTCTAATGGAGATGCCACCACAACCCAGCACCAAAGGTAGATAAGAAAAATGGAGCAGAGAGGCTATGCCCACAATTGAAAGAAACAATATCAGTACTCCATCGGGCTATCTCGGCCCCACTTCGTAGGTCATTTTTTGTTATTTCTTCCTTACACTTGAACATTTCAATATTTGAAAAAAGTTGAAAATATACAACGAGCCATCCTTCTCTAAGGCTGAAGAGGTATCCATCCCCACGCCTTAGGTCTGAAAGGCATCGCGCTATCGGGCTGTAGAGGCGTTCTCCTGAGAGTTGAGGAAGATACCGGCCTTGCTGACAACATTGAAACGACACCGACTAGTACCACCTCGACGCGAGAGGCACACTGGTCAGTTGCATCGTAAGGTCACGAACATTCGAGTGCAGAGGGAAAGCTAATGGCGAAACTTGAAGAAGAGGACAAGTATATAAATACTAGAACAAACTGAGGGGCGTCGAGTGCAAACCAAATCGCCGCACAAGAGAAATTAGGCCCCACAGCCTCCGTCACGTCGCAACCACGGAGAAGGGGAACCCTATCACCTTCCACCCAGGATCTAGAGAGCCAAACCGCTGGGACACAACCATGGATCCCACTACCGGAGAACACCACAAGAAGAATTATGGGAGTTCACATCTATGTAGTTATTGCTCCGGTAGAGATGCCAAACGTCCAAAGCATTAGTTGGAAAAGATACTTTGCCGACGCCCCTGAGCGTTTCTTGTTTGACATGCACCATTGGCCATCCAGACTAATTGAAAACAAAAATGAGCTTAAATTCTCACATCCTTGTCTTCCCAAATGCATTGGCTTTGTCGAAAATGCAAACATTGTATCTCAATCAAACTGGTGGTGTTAGTCTAGAAGGAGATGGTCGTGGGGAATCAATTATTTTAAGACGGTGTGGTGCATATTTACTTGGGAAAATATTTCAATGAATTGACCGATGACCCTATCATTGAAAGGGAGAGAGACTCTCAAAGACTTCTCCAAATCATGTTAGAGCTTTTCCATTTGAAATGTGCATGGTATTGCGCTACACATCTTATATGCATGGGCTTTCAAAATCTCTTCTATGTAAATGGAATTCATTCATCCCATCTTTCTTCCAGAACTTTCTTACGTACCTTCTCTGCTCAATATTAAATTCAAGTTTTCAACCAATGATGCCCACAATAAATGAAATAACTGCATGAGCCAACTGTCAGACATGGGCAGACTTCAGCCTCTTTACATAGAGATACTACTCTTATATAATTAGAGATTTGGTTTCTCTAGAATGGTAGTTGTACAATAATAACATTGCTTGAGAACATTGACTAGAAAAATAGCAGGGCGATAGGAATGGTAGGCAACGGGACCACAGGCACGGGCCTGTGCTATGCACATATATTCAGTGACCTGCCATTGTCAAGTAACACGTTTCTGCATAGTTCATCGGCCGCAAATTTGGCAACGACATGAATATCAGCAATACGCCAACACAGGGGAGGGGAGGGGAAGCAAGCAAACCCAACATGCGGGTGCGCATGAGATGACCCAATCTCAAGTTCTCCTGCACGCAATGGGTCTCATACATGTTCACCAAGGAATATGAGTAGCAAGCTCGCAACGGTGCTTAAGTAGCTGGCTTCGTTAGGAAGGAGCCATCCCGGTGGTGGCTATAGTGCTTAGAGCATCTCCAACGGGCGCCCCAAAACTGCCTCACGCGCTAAAAATCAGCGTTTTTGTGCGCCGGAGGCAAAAAACAGCGCTCCAACAGGCGCTGTAAAGTAGAGCACGCTCAAAAAACTTTACTGAAAAAGAGTTTCCCCCGCTTTGTATTCCAAAGCAACCAACATCAAGTACAGATAACGCTGTGGCGAGCAGCACAACACACCAAAAAAAAAGAAGAAGAAACAAATGCCAACCACGGCAGCTTGGCAAAGCACGGATGAACCGCCACTGCGGCGCCCACCGAACACAAATCACCACAGACCGAGGCTCCGATCCGCCGCGTACCAAGCAGCACCTCCAAGAAGGGATGCGACGCCGACGACGCTGCTGCCCGGACGAGTCCTCAGGTTTCCCCGGGCACGCGGTGGGAGGTGGGGGGTGGATACCACCGACACCCTCCAGGAAGGAATGGTGGCACCCGCAGGTGTCACCGCATCGGGGCCGAAGCCGGCAGGGATTTCTCCCGCATTCCAACCCCAACCGCCCAACCGGACGGAACCGACCCGCCAAACCAACGCCCACCACCATGCGCCAACGCAGAGAGCCGCCACCACGCCGCCTCACTACTTAACACCACCACGAGGCCAAGAGGACCGAGAGAAGCTCACCACGACGGAGTAGCAACACCGACGCCGAAGCGGAGGGAACCACCTCCACCGCCGTCGTGCGGGAGGCCTGTGCCCTTTACGGCACCGTCGCAGTAACCGTCCGGGACGCTGCAGCGGGCATGCCGGCCACCCCTGGCCCAGCCAGTTCAAGCGGGCCCGTTAAGCCCGCCGGCCGTGATGCAAGAGGCCGGCGTCGTCATCACCGCACCCACCGCTGTCGATCTCCCCGCCTCCGAAGCCACGCGGAGACCATCTCGCCGCCGCCCGCCCGAGCCCAGATCGGGGCCGGGGCCCAGATCTGGCCGAAGGGCGACGCCAGATCCGCCGCCATGCCCGCCGCCGCCAACGGCAAGCGCCACCGCCAATTGCTTCCAGATGCGCCACGGAGCCCCGCCGCCACGCCAGCCGCCGCCGCTTAAACGCACCACCGGAGCAGCTCGCCCGGGAGAGCGACCGAGAGGGGAGGGCTGAGTCCGCCGCCACCAGCAGCCCGGGGCCAAGCCGGCCGGGCGCCGGGACGGCGGCGGAAGGGAGGAGGAAGGAGGGCTGGAAGGAGGAGGCTGGCGCTGACGGTCGCCATGGGGCGACGCGTCGCGAGAGGAGAGGAGGGGGCTGTCGCTCTGCATCGTCCGCTTCGGCCGGATCGGGCCCTTCGGCCCCATCTGGCTCGGGCGGCTGGGCGGCGGGATGGCTCGGCGTGGCTCCTAGGAGGCGGGGAGATGCGACGAGTGGCTGGGTGCCGGCGGCGACGACGCCGCTTGTCGACGCGCCGGCGGGCTTAACGGGCCCTTTGGGCTGGCTGGGCCGGGTGGCCCGGCATGCCCGCTGCCGCGTCCGGACGGTTACCGCGACGGTGCCGGAGGCACGGGCCTCCCGCACGACGGTGGTGGAGGTGGTTCCCTCCCGCCCGGCGTCGGTGTTGCTGCTCCCGTCATGGTGAGCTTCTCTCCGGTCCTCTTGGCCTCGTGGTGGTGTTCGTAGTGAGGCGGCGTGGGTGGCGGCGCTACTGCGTTGGCGCATGGGTGTGTGCGCGGGCTGCGGGGCTGCAAATTTGGGGCACCGGATTGTGCACGCGGGCTGCTGCAGGTGGGGCCGCCGCATTGGGCGTTGTGTTTTTGTGCCTCTGGAAAACCTCCCGTGCGCAAAAACGCTATTTCGGTGCTGTAAAACTTTTTTAGCGCGTCTGTTGGAGATGCTCTTAGCTGTTTACCTGTATCTCTTCTCCGACTTATGAACTTCTTCTTCCGCAAGATTGTGCAGCCAAATTGTTGTGAGTAATCCATCGTGAGAGGATCTGTGTTATTGTGCACCTAACAATATTGGACAGTCAGGTTGAATCGGAAGATGACCAAGCTTGGCAGCTCTCGATGACTGGATCCAACACGCCCTCACAATCTTCTCGTTGCTCAAAGACACACCTTCCTCCATCGATTGCAGGCGGAGCACCAAGTAGTGCTTCAGCTGGAGGGTGGCCTCTCTTCGTCAGGCGCAACTGCGCGACATCATTTCGGCTGAGCCACGGCAGGTGTGTGACCCGGACTACTTCTGAGCGGCCCTCGTTAATGCAGCATGCACCGCCAGCGTACTGGAAGCAATGGCACACTTGCCCGACTCGCAGATGAGGTGCTTCATATGCTACATTAGTGCGCTCAGCTTACCGCCTACTTAACCTCCTCAGTGCTCCTCCGCTATCTAGTCGCAGAACATGCTACACCAGGCCAGTAGCCCATCACAAAGCAGCAGCAGGCGAGCACGAGGCACAATATTATGTGCGGCGGGTTTCAAAGGAGATTGATTGGTGGCTAATTGAGTGATATCGTACTCTGATACTCTATTTTTTGTAAACGCAATTTACAAATCTTTACGATCATGCATAAGCAAGAGTTTGGGAATAAAACACAAATCACTTGTCTAATCCCATCACTAATTCCTATAAATTCAAATGTCCCTGTTGAGTATATTGTGTACGTGTATATGTGTGTGTAGGGCCCACCTCCTGTTTTCCTTGTATAGTTGAGGTTGTGGCCCACCTCTGTAATTATATATACGTGCCTGGTGCACCGATCAATACACCGCGATTGCACGGCCCATAATCTCTCTAGATGGTATCAGACGCAGCACGGTCCTAACCCTAGCCGCCGCCGCCGCCGCCACCCGCATATCCACCGCCCGCCGCCTCCGCCGCCGCCGTCACTAGCCAGCCGCCGCCGCCACATCCTAGGCCGCCGCCGCTAGTCACCGCCGCGCCGCTAACCCGCCCAGCCGCCGCCGCCTCCGATCTCGAGCCGCCGCCGCCATTCCGCTACACCGCAGCCGCGCTCCGCCCGCCCGCCGCCTCCGCCCGCCCGCCCGCATGCCTCCGCCCGCCCGCCGCCGCCGCCGCCTCCTAAGGACGCCCGCCCGCCGCCGCCGCCCACTTCCCACCAAGGCCTCACCTGCACCAGCCACCGCGCCTCACCCCACCACCGCCGCCATCATGAGCTCCTCCTCCTCTACCGTCTCCAACCCCTTCGCCGGTCCCGACGTCACCCTCGTCCGCGATCTCAACATCCATGAGCGCGTCTCGGTCAAGCTTGACCACACCACCGCCTCCTACTCCGCGTGGAAGCGGTATTTTTCGCTCGTGTTCCGTGAGTACCTTCTTCACGGCCACGTGGACGGCACCGTGGACTCCGCGCTCATGATCCACGACGAGGAGTGGATGATCCTCGACGCCACCATCATCCGCTGGTTCTACCTCACCATCTCCAGCGACATCTTCCAAACCGTGGTGAACGACGAGGACGACGCCCATGCGGTCTGGACCAAGCTCAACGGCCTCTTCACCGACAATCGGCTGCAGCGCAAGGTCCTCCTCTATGGTGAGTTTTACGGGTGCCAGCAACTTGACTCGTCCATCGATGATTTTTGCATGCACCTCAAGAAGCTCGCCGATGAGCTCCGTGATCCGGGGAGAAGATCGCGACGAGCTCCTCATCGGCACCCTCTCCGGCGGCCTCAACGAGGACTTCGAACGCCGCCCAACCTCAACTCATCCCGGAGCCCACCTTTGGTAAGGTGGTCGCGTACCTCAAGCTGGAGGAACGCGGATGCGGGCGGCCCGGACGCGCCACCCACACCGCCTTGTTGCGGCACCCGGGGTTCGGCCCGCCACAGCCTCGCCACCGCTGCCCCAGCGGCGGCGCCCGCCTTCCCGCTAGGCTTCCGCCCGCCCACCAGCCCCTTCCCACCGCCACCCGGCGGCCAATGGAGGAGGCCGTCGCGGCGTCGCCGGGTGGCTGCAAGGTGAGGCGGCGGTGGAGGTGGCGGTGCTCAGTGAGGAGCGCCACGCCAGCAGCAGCCGGCTCTCACCGGCGGCCCGCAGTACGCCGGTCGAACTCGTGGACCGCGCCGCCCACGCTTATTCCATGCCGGTTCCACGGGCTCCTACTCCGGTCTTCGCCCTCGGCCTCCGTCACACCAGCGTATTACGCCGTGCCGCAGCCCTATGCGGGCGCCCTACGGTAGCAGCCGCCGCCAGCGGCCGCCCGCTTTGCGACGTCTCACGCCGCCCCTCCCACCGGCCTGGGGACTCGGCTCTCTCGGGCGGCTCTCCACACCGCCTCTCCGTCCAGCTACACCGGCGGCGGCGACAGTACATGGACAAGTGGCGCCACCGCTCATATGGCGGCGCACTTTAACCTTCATACCGCCACCCTGTCCACACCTCCAATCGCATCACCGTCGGTGACGGTTCTTCTCTTCCTATCACCCATATTGACATACATATTTTCCTCTAACTCCACTCCTATATCCATGTCTAATATTCTTGTTTCTCCCGATCTTATTAAAAATCTTGTTTCGTTCGTTTCTTACACGTGAAAATCCGGTGACCGCTGAATTTGACGATTGTGGTTTTTCTGTTATGACGCCGCGACGCCGGATGGTGCTCCACCGATGTGACAGCCCCGAGGAGCTCTACCCAGTTCACTCCGCCGCCTCCACCACTTCCGCCGCCCCCGTCGCTCTCGCCACCGGAGTGGATCTTTGGCACGCTCGCTTGGGTCATCCTAATCATGCCACCCTTCGCCACATACTTCGGAGTTTTTCTTTCACGTGTAATAAGAACGAGGATCACTCGTGTCATGCATGCCGCCTTGGCAAACATGCTCGCCTTTCATTTAGGCCTTCTTCCTTTGTTGCATCGTACCCGTTTGAGTTGATTCATAGTGATGTTTGGACATCTCCTGCTGCCGAATACGGGCTTTTTTATTATCTTGTTATCCTTGATGATTTTTGCATTATGTGGACCTTCCGCTATACCGCAAGTCGGACGTCATCTCCACGCTTGTCGGTTTCTACTCTTATGTTCGCACGCAGTTTGGCGGCCCATTCTTGCGCTGCGCATGACAACGGAAGGAGTTTGACAACACCGCTGTCCGCGATCTTCTCGCCACACATGGCACGATTTTTCGCCTCACTTGCCCGTATACCTCGCAGCAGAACGGTCGTCTTGAGCATCCTTCGCACTCTTAATGACTGTGTTCGACTCTTCTTTCACGCCAATGTGCCCCCGCTTTTGGCCCGACGCTCTTGCCACCGCTTCTCTTCTCATCAACATCCGTCCATGTCGTACTCAAGGGAACTTTACACCTCACCAGCTTCTATTCGTGCACCTCCTCTTATGAAGGGCTTCGATCTTCGCTGCTCAGGTTACCCTAGCATCGCTGCCATCGCCTCATAAGCTCGCACCCGCTCCGTCGCCTACATCTTTCTCGCTACCCACCTAACACTAAGGGTTACCGCTGCTACGATCCGCCTCTCACCGTGTTTTCACCTCCGCACACGCTTACTTTGATGAGATGGTCTTCCCGCTTCAGCAGCAGCACCCTCGTCGTCTCGTCACCGCTGCCACCGGCGCTCATCGACGACCTCGCGGTGGACGAGCCCGCCTCGTTCGTGGACCGCCTCGGGCTTTGGCGGTCCACGGGCTCTACCGGCGGCCTTCCACGGCGGCGCCCGCCTTCACCGCCGCCCCGACTTCGGGCGCGCGAAATCGGCGCCTCTTCGCGTTGCTGTTGCGGCCGCCTCACGGTCGCCTCGACGCCTCACCGCCGCCGCCTCGCCCGGCCTCGCCGCCCGGCTGCGCCGCCCTTCGCCGCTGCCGCCTCGCCGCCGCCTCGCCCGGCCTCGGGCGCTGCGGTCGGCCGCCTCCTCGTCGGCCACCTCGACGCCGACCTCCTCGCCGGTGGCCTCCTCGCCGCCCGCCTCGCCGCCCGCCTCGCCCGGCCCGGTGGCCCGTCCGCCTCGCACCCGAGCTCGTCCGGCATTCATCGCCCGAGCCTTCGGTTCTCGCGTGATGAGTACGCCTCGCCGCCTCTGCCGGAGCCGCCACCCATCCTCGCGTCGCCCGCGCCGCCCTCGTGATCCTCACGGCTTGCGGCGATGCAGAAGAGTTCGACGCTTCCAGCCGAACCGCACTGACTCTCGTGCCTCGCCTCCTCGCGCCAACGCTATCACCGCAAGTGGGTCTTCCGTCATAAGACCCGCCAGACAGTTCACTTGAGCGCCATAAGGCTCATTGGTGGTCCGGTTTCGCCAATACCGGAGTCGACTTCACGGAGACGCTTGCCCCGGTTGTCAAACCGGCACGATCCGCGACTGTCCTCCAGCTTGCCTCTCGCGGCTGGCGGTTCACCGATGGATGTCTCCAACGCCTTCCTCCACGGCCATCTTGAGGAGCAGGTGTTTTGTGAGCAACCCACCGGTTTCGCCGACGCCTCATTGCCCGCCACGCAGTACGCTGTCGCGCTCTTTACGGGCTCAAGCAGCACCTCATACCGCACCAGCGGATCGCCGGTTTCTTCGACATTGGGCTTCAGCGCCACCGCCGGACGCCTCACCGCTTTGTCTATCGCCACGGTGACACCAACGCATATTTGCTCTTCACGCCGACGACATCATCCTCGACAGCCTCCTCCGCAGCCGCTCTTCGCCAGATCACTCTGCGGCTGCGTGACGAAGTTCGCTATCAAGGACTTGGGTGCTCTCCATTACTTCCTTGGCATTGAGGTCGTTCGCGCCGGACGGCTTCTTTCTTCATCAATGTAAGTATGCCCATGAGCTTTTGAGCGCTACCGCATGCTCAATCGCCATCCGGTTGCTACCCCGCTGACACGAAGGCCAAGGTTTCGCTCTTGAGGGTTCGCCGCGTCGGATGCTCCATTCTACCGGTCTATTGTCGGCGCTCTTCAAGATTTGATCGTCACCCGACCGATCTTCAAGATGCTGTCCAGCAGTGTGTCTCCACATGCACGCCTCGTGACTTTCATCGACTCTCGTGAAGCGGATCCTTCGCTACATCCGCGCACGATGTCCCTTGGTTGACACTCACGGCGTCCGCTTTTGGAGATGGTGGCCTACTCCGATGCAGATCGGGCCGGCTGCCCGACACTCGCCGTCCACCTCGCTATGCGTCTACCTCGTCCTTCACTCGTCTCGTGGTCGCCCGCGACAACCCACGGTTTCGCGCTTAGCGCCGAGGCCGAGTACCGAGTCAGGCTAACGCTGCCGCCGAGTGCACCGGCTTCGACAGCTACTTCGAGAGCTACATCACAATGTCTCCTGTGCTACGGTTGTTCATCGCGACAACGCTCTCGCGGTGTACCTATCCGCCAACCCCGCTCATCATCGCGGACGAAACACATCGAGCTGGACATTCACTTCGCGCGCGAGCAGGTGGCTCTTGGACGCATGCGGTTCTCCATGTGCCGATCGCCGCCAGTCACGCTGATGTGATGACGAAGGACCGCCGACTTCCACCTTTGAGGAGTTTCGTTCCAGCCTCACGTCACCGACGCCGCTCGATCATGGGGGTGTTGAGTATATTGTGTACGTGTATATATGTGTGTAGGGCCCACCTCCTGTTTTCCTTGTATAGTTGAGATTGTGGCCCACCTCTGTACTTATATATACGTGCCTGGTGCACCGATCAATGCATCGCGATTGCACAGCCCATAATCTCTCTCTACAGTCCCCTTCCATGGAATGAGTGAATGAAGAGGAAAAGAAGTTTGAGTTCTTTTGATTTGGGGTGAAGAACAACCACCGAATAGGGTACACATGCGACAAGGACCATCCAAGTAATCCTGCATATGATGTGCTAGTGTACATATTAACATTCTAGTCCTTTGTTTCCAAAAGCCGAAGTAAAACCTTTTCATACGGGTAACTGGAAAATGAAGTTATGTACCATTGTGTGTTGTTATCATGGAAATTAAATTAGGGGCGAAGAGATCCTCAATCAAAGCAAGAGGAGTCCATTTTGTAAAAGATTCTTGCAGTTGGTTTTTATTTCTGCAAAACTAATGTTCTTTCAGTGTTGTCGTGAGAAGATTTTTTTTTGAAGTTTTTAGAGTTAGTTGCAAAGATACCACCATTTCAAGGTACAACCAATGTAGTTGAAACCTATAATTTTCACTCCGGAGATCGGGACAATGTGTGCGAAAGCACCAGCAGTCTTATGTCACCTTGTATTGTCGCCCCCACTTTCAATGAAGAAGCATTGTTGCAAGCCATATTGATACACATCAACAACCGTACATGTTCACATCCCACGGAGATCGCCATGCAAACATGGCATACCACATATATGTAGAGCAGATCAGAGCAACACCGCCAGCATCAACAAGGTTATCAACAACGCCAAGAACCCATTGAAAGGGCCATCCAACAGCCTGAAGTCTTCTACAATGATTGTACATAGACCGCAGAAATAAGGATGGCAATTTTATCGGTGGGTACGGGTACCCGCGGATACCGTACCCGCATGGGCCGGGTATGGGCATAAATTTATACCCATGGATAGTACCCATACCCTACCCGTTAAGTCGTGGGTACGGCACGGATATAGCCTTGTACCCGTGGGTATACCCATACCCTACCCGTTTAGACTGGCGCGTGGACCTTACCTGTGGAGCTACATCATGTGGACGGTGGACCTTACACAACTAGGCAAGTACTCATCTATTCCCGGTAATTAAGCATCACACCTCGTAATCTCCTCTCCCAAATTCAAGGAGAATGAAATCCCAGGAGCCGCCCCTCCCCATTAATCCTGCCATAGCCATACTCATCGAGCGAATCGACCCATCGGCCATCGTACTGCAGGTGCCTCCGCGAGCATGGAACCGGGACGTCGTCACCGGCCTCGAACTCCTGCCTCTAGATCCTCCTCCAGCCCTCCCCAACTTTGGGTCGCGGCTTGCCGGCAGTGGGCACGGCGGTGTTGTGGTGGTGACGACTGACGAGCGCGCCGGCAAGAGGGCCAAGCCATGGCTGGAATCCCACTGCGACAGTAAGGCTCTCTATCGTGAACTTACTAAATTTCTTTCTATTGCTATTTTGTCTCTGTATAAGTGTATCTTCAGACTACAATGTACAATCTGCAACTTGATGTTAATTCCGTAGGTTTATCTTCAGACTATTTTTTGGCTGACTTGATGTTAATTGCTAGTTTATCTCCACGATGGTAAGACTCTATTTCTCTCCGTGAGCCAAACTTGATGCTAATTGCGTAGCTAGTTGATTGCACACTATACGCTGCCGTTCCAGACAGTGTGGACTTACGATTCAGTAAAAATATAGTCTGGTTATGTTGCAGCAGGCACATCATAGAGTTAGTATTGCAGACTGTACGCTGCCGTCCCGGTGCTAGTAAATTTCTATTGCTCTCTTCCAGACTGTAGTTTATTCAGTAGGCTATACTTGAAGATTCCAGTACTGTATGCTGTCGTTCCTAATTACTACAGTTATTATTCAGTATAGTTGTAATTCATGTATAGACTCTGAAATGAGCAAGATCAGCGTGTACATGTATGCTAATATAAATTATGTGGCGGCCTGTTTCGAGGAAGACATAAATTATGTCTACATATAGATTGGTTTGTATATTTTTATTTTCATAGTGGCATGGTCATGTATCTTGTTTTTGCAATTGAGAAACTTATTTGTTATGCATCACGTTTTCATGTATAGATCAATGGCTTCTCAAGATGGAGACGAAGGCTCGGCTGTGGCTGGTGCAGGGAATTTTACCTCAGCTGATCCTTCGTCTGAATGTGCTACACCAATATCTTTAGCTACTCTGATATCTCAAGCTGCTACTCCAACATCTCAAGCTGCTACTTTAACATCTCAAGCTACATCTAGCAGAGCTGGTTCTAAGAGGAAGCGAACATCGGCAGTATGGGATGAGATGGAAGAGAAATTAGAAAATGGACAACTGAAAGCCGAGTGCAATCATTGTCACAGAAAATTTACTGCAGGACCTAGAGCTGGCACAACTCACTTGCGTGTACATTTGGAATCTTGTCCTGCTAAGCATGCACCCATTGCTCCACAACAACAAAAACTGAGGTTGACCAAAGGTGAAGGTGGCAAAGTGAATATGGAAAATGTCATTTTTGACCAAGAGAAGGCTAGGAGAGATCTTGCATTGATGATATGTGAACATGAGTATCCTCTATCTATTGTGGATCATAGTGGTTTTCGTAGATTTTGTTCTTCTTTGCAGCCGATGTTTAAGATGGTGTGCAGAAATACTATTAGGAATGATATTGTGGCTATCCATTCTGCTCAAAAGGAGAAGATGGTGAATTTTTTTGCAACATTCAAGCACCGAGTGGCTGTCACTACAGATTTGTGGACAGCGGGCTATCAAAAGAGAGGTTACATGGCTGTTACCGCGCACTATATAGATGATTCTTGGAACCTAAAGAGCTTTCTTATGAGGTATAAATCTATACATAGCACAATAGTAAATATTAGCAATTACCATACTATGCTTATGCAATACTCATGACTATTTCTATTTTATTGTGTTAAATAGGTTTGCTTATGTGCCCTGTCCACATTCAGCTGAGGTTATATGTGAAGCCTTGTATGAGTGTCTTGTTGAGTGGCACCTTGAGAGGAAGATCTCCACCGTCACTTTGGACAACTGCACATCAAATGACAAGGCTATGTGAATATTGCCAGATAAGTTGGATACAAGCTCTCTCATGTTGGATGGTCAATTACTGCATATGCGTTGTGCTGCTCACATATTAAACTTAATTGTAAAAGATGGAATGAGTGTCTTAGAGAAAGGTATAGAGAGGTTGCGAGACAGTGTTGCATTTTGGTCGGCCACACCTAAAAGGCATGAGAAGTTTGAAAAGATGGCAAAAACTTTAAACATAGAGTATAACAAAAGGTTAGCTCTTGATTGCAAGACTAGATGGAATTCAACTTATATCATGATTAGCATTGCAGTACGATACATAGAGATATTTGAAAAATTAAAGGCACGTGAAAAGAAGTTTAAGTGTTGCCCAACCAAAGATGATTGGAAGTTTGCAAAAGAAATATGTGATAGGCTGAAGCTCTTCTTTGATATCATTGAGTCATTCTCGGGCACGAAGTATGTCACAGAAAATCTTTTTTTTCCCTAAAGTGATTACCATTCGCTTAGCCATAAGGAAATGGGGTAAGAGTGACATTGAGCTTATACAAAAAAATGTCCGAGGAAATGAAGGACATGTTTGAGAAGCATTGGAAAAATATCCATGGTCTTATGTCTGTTGCAACAGTTCTTGATCCAAGGTATAAACTTCATATCCTCAATGCTCTTTATGGTCCCCTCTATGGAAGAGAGCATGCAGCCACAAAAATAGAGAAGGTGAAGAAGTTATTGATTCAATTGGTGAAGCAATATAAAGATGAAGTTGAAGGCGAGGATGCATGGGATGCTTCTGTTGCCGATCCACTTGGAGAAGAAGATGAAGCCATGAAACTCTATGATCAGTATTTGTCTAGTCACCCCACTGTCCCTTCTTCTTCAATCCATACAGAATTAGACTTGTATTTGGAAGAAGCTCATCTACCTAGAACACAAGAATTGGATATCATCAATTGGTGGAAGGTTAGCGGCTCGAGGTTTCCTACCTTGCAAAAACATGCTCGTGATATATTGCCTATTCCCATAACATCAGTGGCTTCCGAATGTGCGTTCAGCACTAGTGGCAAAGTACTCAGTGCACATCGTAGTAGACTTACTCCTAATGTGGCTGAAGCTCTCATGTGCATGCAAGCTTGGTCTCGTGCAATCTGTTAGGTAATACGTTTTTTCACTTGCACTTGTTTTTTGTTTTGCAAAGAACTCACCATTTACATAGAAATGTTGGTTATTTCATCAGGTGGTTGGAATTCTATGAAGGAAATATGCCCTAGAGGGAATAATAAAGTTATTATTTATTTCCTTATATCATGATAAATGTTTATTATTCATGCTAGAATTGTATTAACCGGAAACAGAGTGTCACTAGTATGCCTCTACTTGACTAGCTTGTTAATCAAAGATGGTTATGTTTCCTAACCATAGACAAAGAGTTGTTATTTGATTAACGGGATCACATCATTAGTTGAATGATCTGATTGACATGACCCATTCCGTTAGCTTAGCACCCGATCGTTTAGTATGTTGCTATTGCTTTCTTCATGACTTATACATGTTCACTATGAGATTATGCAACTCTCGTTTACCGAAGGAACACTTTATGTGCTACCAAACGTCACAACGTGAATCGGGTGATTATAAAGGTGCTCTATAGGTGTCTCCAAAGGTACTTGTTGGGTTGGCGATTTCGAGATTAGGATTTGTCATCCAAATGTCGGAGAGGTATCTCTGGCCCTCTCGGTAATGCACATCACTTAAGCCTTGCAAGCATTGCAACTAATGAGTTAATTAAGTAGATGATGTATTACGGAACGAGTAAAAGAGACTTGCCAGTAACGAGATTGAACTAGGTATTGGATACCGACGATCGAATCTCGGGCAAGTAACATACCGATGACAAAGGGAACAACGTATGTTGTTATGCGGTCCGACCGATAAAGATCTTCGTAGAATATGTAGGAACCAATATAGGCATCCAGGTCCAGCCACGTCTCGGTCATGTCTACATTGTTCTCGAATCCACGACTAAGTCCTTACACTAGGACATCTGCCGTGACAAATCCACGACAGTTGGCGCCCACCATGGGGCTATCGCACGATGGTTTGACGATCTTGGAGGGCAAGCTCAAAGGACTCGAAGGCTACGTCGTGGGCCGGATGACCAAGAGTCGTCGCGGCCGGATCTACATCGACGACGCCGGATGGGGTCCCGAGGCCGATTCAATCGAGTACGGATACCGGGTCCCCTTCGGTGGCATACATGTTTTCATCGGCAAGATCGGGGAGCCTGGGCCTGAGCCAGACATCTGCACCGACCTCGTCGAGACGGCTCAGCGTGCGCAACCTGCCCAGGTTAAACCGGCCGTGAAGCATGTCTTCGTTGGAGTCATCCACGGAGGAGAACACGACGCCGGTTCAGAACACGGTAGTGAGACCGTCCTTTATTCCGGCGACGAATCTTCAACAGGAGAGACCGAGTCATTGTACCAGCTGCAGGACGATATGATTAGGGGCTGGTCCGACGGCGACAGTATTCCGGACCCCCCAAGCCAGTTCAACCGGTACGCAGGCAGCGAACCACTCTTCAACCACAGCAACGATGCTTTCCGGATCAGCAGCGGCAGCGGCCGCAGGGGCGGGAGGCCCGGTGCGCCCACCGGTTCAAGTTCTATCAGATCTGTTTGATGCGCTAGCGGCGCTTATGGCAGAGGACAACCCGGCGGATCAGGAGGCTCATAATGCAGAAATTGCGAAGGTGAAAGAGCAGATCACACAAGCCAAAGCGGATCTAGCGTCGGAGAAGGAGCGTATGGCCGCAGAGCGGGCCGCTCTGGACGCCCAGGCTTACAAACTCATGCTTGACCAGAGTGCATCGCATGAGGTGTTGAAGCGGAAGTATAGGTCACGCCTGCCATTAGGGTTTGATCCTAGAAATCACTTTCAGACCCCGGAAGCTGAACCCAGTAATCCGCCCCAGCACAGGGAGGTAAACCGGATTGAGGCACCAGGAGCAGGAGCGATGGCCCAACCACGCCTGATGGAGCCTCCTCAGCAGAATATGGTGGTTCCTCCACCGGTACAAACCCCCCCAGGTCATTATTCTAATCCTATGGACAACCTTGTTGCAGCCGCCGCACGATTGGAGGCTATCCCAGTCGAAGGAGATTCCCCACAAGCGGTTGAGACACGCCGGGTTAAAGAGCTTCTCCGGACTGCACTGATCCAACAGGAGGCGTATTCATATAGCCGGGATCGGATTCATTCTACGCCCCGTCCAAGCCGGAGCTACAGCAGGCGTATGGATGAACCGGCCATATCAAGCAACGCGCGGGACCGTGAAGCGGCCCGTGGCAATCATCACACGGGTGGCATTCGTGATGCTCAGGAGGTGGTGGACCGGGCCCGGGCGCGCAGGGAGGCCGAGTTAGCAGCACAGGATGACGCGGGTCAACATACGCCGGTTCGCCCTACCACCTTCGTCGGACCAGGAGCCACATCCGCTTTAGGGGTGCCCTGTTTAATCCCCGCTTTACGCAATGTGCGCCTGCCTAAAGACTTTAAGGGTCCACGCAAGGTGCCGAATTACACCGCTGATCTGTCCCCTGAAGCGTGGGTTGAAAGTTATGAGATGGCCATGGAGATGCTAGATGTCGATGAGACGCGTGTGCAAAGTACTTCACCATGATGCCGAAGGCACGGCTCGACTTGGTTGAAGAGCTTACGCCCAATTCTATCAGCTCATGGGCCCATTCGGGCCCGGTTTATTCGTAACTTCAAGGATACGTAAGCAGCCCAAGTCCATAGTAGACCTGGCGGCTTGTGTCCAGGAGGAAGGAGTCAACAACCCGCTGGGTACGCCGTGTTTCCGAGATTTTGCACTCCTCCGACAGATCAACGCCGACTCGCAATCTTAACATTAGAAGGCAATCGCGGTTTGAGCCTTTAAAATTAAAATTAGGGCGCATGAAGCGGTTCAGAATGACATGGGAACCCTCATGGCCTTTGGTGAAGTATGCCGATTCGACAGTACCAAGGATCCCGAGGCTGATGATGATGAAGCGTGGAAGGGAAAGAAGAACGGCAACTCCAAGGGCAGCAGACAAACCGGCGGGTCATGGAAACGGAGGCAAGCGCAAGGCGATGGCAACCCGGATTTCGTGGCCAACACTAATGCACAAGACAGGGCAGCGCAGAGGCAAAGCTTAATCGGGCCCAAATCATAATGCGAGCCGCTTGAATTACTTATTGAATCAACCTTGCCCCAAGCATCGGACGAAGGAGTCCCCATCGAACCATCTCTCGAAAGATCGTTATATTATGCGGAGTTCAAAACTCTAATACTTTCCGGTATGACCAGGGTCGTGGCGGTTCAGGATCCGGTTTCCACGGGCCGGGTCACGATGGAGCTTCCGGTTCAAGTCTTAACCAAGGCGGTCACAATAGTCAGAATAATAAGAGCGCCAAAGAAGAGCAATGCGGGGTTATCGAGCCAACCAAAGCAGCTTGAATAGTGGGCGATATCATGTTTTCACAACTAGTTTGGATAAGCGCGATCGAAAGCTTCACAAGCGAGCAGTAAACTCTGTTGAACCGGCCTTGCCGCGTTATTTACGCTGGTCGGAGCAGCCTATCGTGTGGAGCAGAGAGGACCATCCCCGGGTTGATAATCCGGGCCAGCTGGCATTGGTGGTAGACCCTCAGGTGGGGGGCTATAAGTTCACTAAGGTGCTTATGGATGGACGAAGCAGTATTAATATACTATACTATGAAACTTTCCGTCGCATGGGTCTAATGAAAAGGATCTCGCACCGTCAATACAAGTTGTTCCATGGCGTAGTACCAGGCCAATCTGCTTATCCTGTTGGTAAGATAGCCCTGGACGTGGCTTTTGGAGACGAGCACGATTCCCGGTCTGAAAAGCTAAACTTTGAAGTAGTAAAAATCCGGAGTCCATATCATGCCTTGTTTGGGCGGCCGGCTTATGCTAAGTTCATGGCACGACCTTGTAATATCTACTTGCAGCTCAAAATGCCGGGTTACAAAGGAACGATAACGGTGCATGGAAGCCGCCGAGTCGCTTTGGAATGTGAGGAAGGTGATGCGGCTTATGCAGAGGCGGTCTGCCACTACGAGGAGTTGAAGTTCTATAAGGACAACGTTGATCCGGCAGATATGACCCCTTTAAAGAAACCAACTACAGAGCATGAATCGGATCTGAAGTTTAAATCGGCAACTGAGACCAAGCTTGTTGACTTCGTGCCAGGTGATTCGTCCGAGCAGTTCACTATCGCTGCAACTCGATCCCAAATAGGAAAGCGCTACCATCGAAGTTCATCCGTGAGAACCGGGATATCTTTGCATGGAAGCCATCTGACATGCCAGGTGTACCGAGGGAACTTGCTGAGCACACACTTAATGTCGATCCTAAGTATAAACCGGTGAAACAGTTCCTCCGCCGGTTTAACGAAGAAAGGCGCAAAGCCATTGGAGAGGAAGTAGCCAGGCTTTTGGCAGCTGGCTTTATCATTGAAGTGTTTCATCCAGAGTGGCTTGCTAATCCGGTGCTAGTCCTTAAGAAAAATGGCACCTGGCGATGTGTGTGGATTACACGATCTTAACAAAGCCTGCCCATCGGATCCTTTTGCCTCCCCGCATTGATCGATTATTGATGCCACCGCAGGATGTGGCGCTAAGTTTTTGGATGCGACTCGGATATCATCGATCAAAATGGCGGTTAAGGACCAGGAGAAAACAGCGTTTATAACTCCCTTTGGAGCCTTCGCTATGTATCTATGCCTTTTGGGCTCAAGAGCGCCTGTGCTACTTATCGGTGGTGTGTATGAATTGCTCGCATACACAGATCGGCCGCAATGTGCATGCTTACGTGGATGATATTGTGGTAAAATCAAGACAAAAGGAGACACTGGTGGACGATTTGAAGGAAACCTTCGACAACTTGCGATTTACAAGATGATGCTTAATCCGCCAAGTCGCGCTTTGGTGTTCCGCAGTGTTATTGGGGTTTCGTGTCTAACAGAGGAATTGAGGCTAATCCGGAGAAAATTAAAGCTATTACTTCCTTGGCTAAACCGAAGTGTATCAATGATGTTCAGCGTTTAGCGGGCAGAATTGCTGCGTTGAGCCGGTTTATCAGCCGCCTCGGAGAGAAGGCCATCCCCTTATACCAGATGCTGAGGAAAACAGATAATTTAAATGCGAGTCCGGCGACGAAGGCTTTTGAGGATTTAAAGCGGCAATTGGCCAATCCGCCTGTTCTTGCGGCTCCGGTTGACAAGGAGCCACTGTTGTTATATGTGGCAGCCAATGCTCGAGCAGTAAGCGTGGCTATTGTGGTAGAGCGCAAGGAGGCAGGTAAGGAATATCCGGTTCAGCGGCCGGTTTATTATATCAGTGAGGTGCTTATTGAGTCCAAGCAAAGGTATCCGCATTGGCAGAAGCTAGTCTATGGTGTTTTTATGGCCAGTCGGAAACTGAAGCAGTATTTCCAAGGGCACCCTATCACAGTGGTTAGTTCAGCTCCTTTGGGTGATATCATACAGAACCGGGAGGCGACTGGCCGGATTGCCAAATGGGCCATAGAGCTTGGGCCGCATGGACTAAAGTATATACCACGCACAGCAGCTGTGTCTCAAGCACTTGTTGATTTCATTAATGACTGGACGGAGTTACAAGCACCAGAGGAGAAGCCGGATCACACATATTGGACTATTCATTTCGACGGATCCAGGCAGTTGGAAGGCTCGGGGTCGAGTCGTTTTAACTTCCCCACGAGGTGATAAGTTTTGTTACGCTCTCCGCTTAATGTTCCCTTGTACTAATAATGTAGCTGAGTACGGCCATGCTCCATGGCCTCCGGATGGCTAAGGAGATGAACTTAAGCCGGTTAAGTGCTTTGGTGACTTGGACCGGTGGCTCGGCAAGTATCCGCACTTGGGACTCTAAGGACCCGCTTATGGCCGCATATCGTCGAGAAGTGGATAATATTGCAGGTTGCTTCAGGGTTATCAAGTGGATCATGTGGATCGCCGAAGAACGGCGGCGGACGCTTTAAGCCGTTGGGTTCTCGCGTAAACCGTCCCGCTTAATGTCTTTTGGACGCCTTGCACAACCCGTCACCCAGCTCCCCGATGAAGTGGATTTGGCTATTCCCGATCCGGAGGCTCGCCAGGTGGCAGCATTACATGCTATTCGGATTGGACGATTCCTTTTCTTGCGATATGACTCGAGGGAGTTGCGGAAGATGAGATTCCGCCGAACATGATAATCCGCGCCCAAGTCTATGACGATTCTTAATGGTGAGTTGCATCATTTGTAGTGTATCAGGGGCGTTTCAACGTTGTGTTTCCCCTGAGGAAGGCTGTGAAATCTTAAGAGAAATCCATGAAGGGGATTGTGGACATCACGCCGGTTCAAAGTCCCTGGTGGCAAAGGCGTTCCGTCACGGATTTTACTGGTTGACCACACACGATGATGCGGAGGACTTGGTTAAACGGTGTGATGGATGTCAGAAATTTTCAAGGCATGCTCATGTACCGGCACAAGAGTTGAGGATGATCCCAATAACGTGGCCGTTTGCAACTTGGGGGCTAGATATGGTCGGACCATTTAAACGATCCAAGGATAAGAAGACCCACCGTTGGTGGCAAGTGGACAAATTTACCAAGTGGGTTGAAGCGGAGCTCTGCCGCCAAGTGTGATGCGGCAACATCGGTGCGCTTCATCAAAAGGTGATTTTCCGGTTTGGCTTTCCACACAAGATCATTATCGACAATGGCACTAATTTATCCAAGGGTGCTATGAAAGCGTTTCGTGAACGTGAGCACATCCGACTTGACGTGTCGCCGCGGCTCATCCCCACCAAACGGGCAGGCGAACGAGCTAATCAAGAGATCTTACGAGGCATCAAACCTCGCTTATGGTTCCGCTATAACGAACACCGTGGTGCTGGGTTGAAGAGCTACCATCGGTGCTATGGAGTATCAATACTACGCCAAACCGTCCACTGGATATACACCGCTTTTCATGGTCTACGGAGCGAGGCGCTTCTTCCGGTGATATCCGCACGATTCGCCCGTGTAGCGGCTTATGTTGAAGCGACAACGAGACGGCACGGCAGACGCTTTGGATCTATTGGATGAAGAGCGGATATGGCAGCTGCTCGTTCGGCGATTTACTAGCAAGATCTTCGTCGTTATCACGATCGCGGGTTAAAACCGAACCTTTCAAGAAGGGGATTTGGTGCCGCCTCATCCAAGACCGCATGATATGCACAAGTTATCCCCGCTTTGGGAAGGACCTTTTGTGGTCGCAAGAATCTACACAACGGATCATACTATCTCGATTGATATTCGAGAGCGCCAAGACTCACGTACATCGAGGAGGAGACCAACAGCCGTGGAATATAGCTCATCTTCGCCTTACTACACTTGAGTCATCGGCTCTACTTATGTACATATCATGACAATGTATATATTATCTTCGATATAATAAAACCGAGCCTCGGCTAAAGCGGGTCTCTGCTCTTTCTTATCATGCGTGGTTACATGGAGTGATTCTGCTTTAAAGCGCCTCGGTTTACCCTTGACATTTGTTTTATCACTTGGGGCTTGGTCATGTCCGAACCAATGCAACACCTCTTGATAGGCGAAAGCCACCAGATCATTTGGGGACACGATCAAGTCTGAACCGTCACGCCTCTTGGTCGGCCTATAGGGCCGAGTCATTTGGGGGCTTGGTCGAACCCAACCAATGTCATGCCACTTGGCGGCGACTCGCCAAGAGTCTTTTGGGGACCTGGCCGACTAGCACCATCGCTACGCCTTCGGGGAGCTTGGTTGCGTCTGACCATGGTAATGCCATCTGACCAGCTCAGTAAAGCTTTTCTTTTGCAAAAAGTTATTGCCTTTGTTGCCATATTTTCTCATAATTGGTATTCGATTTTTTGTTGTGTTTTTAACCTGACAAACGTTTTTACCCGGTTCAACTGTCAGTTACAAATTGGCATGACACGGTTTAATCTTACGCCGGAGTTTATCTGCCCGGTTTACCTTCTTCCTGTTAATCATCATTGAATAACAAGGGGGCTTGTGCTGATTCAGCACGGTTTATATGGGAGTTGTTCTCTCCCCGTTTTACAGACGGTCATGGTTTTTAAGGCCTCCGCTTTAAGTTTGGCTACGCCAGCTTCATGCCCATACACGGCAGGTATTTGTATCACATATTTGTTGGATTTCTGATATATATATATTAAATATCATAAACCGGCTGGCTATTTATGCACGAAGGCATATTCAAACGGAAAGTTTTAACTAAAGTTATTACAAGGCAACACGGTGCCCAAGTGAGATCATTGTTCTTTGGGCAAACCGCCACCGGCAGATATTTAAACCGCCACCGTTCAAGCACGCTCTTCATCCTCCGCCGCTTGACCTCCTCGTCTCTACCCATTGGCTGAAATCAACAATGGTCCAACGATTCCCATTAGCGCTTGGAAAACAGCCTCTTCGTGGATCGAGAGAAGACGGTTCAATGTCGAGTGTAAGTATGCTTACGGATTGAGGATCAGATTTTCGCTTCAAAGGTTGGGGCAGGCACTCGCTTGTTTTGATCATTGTATTGTGCTTGGTAATGCTCCAAATCGGCTTCTTCGCCACCGACAAGCTAGAGGGCGATCGCACGGTTTATAGCCCGTAAATCCTCTTCATTGAAATCGAACCATCTTCTTTAACACCGGATAGCCTTGAGCTGCTTCCACAGATCAAAGTCTGGTACCCATGCCTTGGCTCGGATCAAAGCGTTAATAGCTCCGGTTCGAGCAGCAGATTTTTTCACCTCTTCAATCCGGGCAGGAAGCATGGACAGCCGGTTCAGAGTATCTTGAATCAAGGAAGGTGCCGGATTGTTATGTGAGGCCGTGGTGATGATACGCTGGGCTCCGGTATATAACTGTTCTACTAAGGTGTAGACAGCCTTCAGTTTCTTCCGCACATTGTTTCCTAAGTTCCCAATGCGTGTGCCTACAACAGTAAACGGTTAGTTTCAAAACCGGAGTAATGATACAGCAGGTTCAACACACCACAACTGTTCAAAGGAAGCTTACCAAAGACTGTCGCAGTCATAGAGTGTACTTGCCGCTTTACGGCTGTCAGATCATCTACCACCGGTTTAAGGGCAGCTTCAGATTTTCGCTCGTTTGATCAAATTGGCCTTCTCAAAGGCCCAATCCGTTGTTCTTTCTTCAAGCTTTCCTTCACTTGTTCAGCAGCGCTCAAAGCATCGGTTAATTCTTTCTTGGCCTTTTCTGCTTCGCCTGCTGGGTTTTCAAAGCCGCTTGTAAATCGGTAATCCGGTCATCTTTGATTTTCACCTCACTGTGTATCGATAGTATGTTCAGCCGTAAATTAAGAAAGTCAAAGTCCCAACCACACAACACAGTTATATGCTTGACACTTGGGGGCTAATGTACCTTCGATTTTTATATTGCTACTAGATGGCAAAGTCCCAAGCTCAATACAAGTATTCAACTTGGCACTTGGGGGCTAATGGCTATTTGATCTAGCAATGTTTCCAAAGGAAGTTTTTATTGAAGTACCGGTTTAAATATGCAGGGTTAAACCGGCCCTTGTGGTTATGCAGGTAGATTTCAAAGTTGATTAAGGAATATAATCAAGTCCCGGTTTGATCAAGATTACAAACCGGCCCTTGGGGGCTACAAGAACTGATATACTAGCGGTAAGAAAAGGAGTGAGTTACCTCAAATTTGTCCCTCATTAATTTGACCAGGCCAGCTTCATAGTCACGGCTAGTATAAAGCCGGTTTAAATAGCCAGAATGAAGGTCTTGGGCGTTTAAAGCAGCATATGTTTCCAGTTCAACATCCCATTTTCCTTCATTCAAGGTGGAAAAATCTTCTTTCACAAAGGTGCTCGGTTAAGGTTGCGGATTCCCGGTTCAGAGCGGCCCATACCAAGAATCACAACGTCATCATCTTTCGACTCGACGGATTGTGTGGGCACGGCCGTTTTAGTAGCAGGACTGTGAGATTTATCAAACCGGACGGTGCTGGCAGGTGGATCGGCAGAGATTGAAGTGTTGACAGACCTCTCTTTAGGAATAACCTCATCTTGAACCGGAGGACCATTGGGAATGTCTTCAGAGGCAAAATTTTCAAGATCCGGCGCTCTCTCATGGTCTGAGGCGGCGGCTTCTTCAGCCGTTTTATCCAAACGGGCCTTCTTGCTTGGTCTCGGTTTGGTTCTAAGAGACAAAGAGTCAGGGAAAAAAGCATATCCATTACAAAATATATTAGAAGCATATGGCCGGTTTGACTTACCCGGCGGCTATCTTCAACGGTGGTAGCTGAGTGGCAGAGGATTCACCAGAGGATGAATGGGAAGTGACCTGATAATCGGAGTCCGACGGATTAAGAGGTTGACGGAAGAAACCCGCTTTGGAATTTAAAGCAATAAAAAGGTCAGAAACCACGGAGCGGCGCTTTCGAACCGGGCTGTTTGGTAAACCGGCAGAGGTAACTACCTGACCACTGTGCCGGGTTGTGCGGCGAGCTTCATGTTGTTGTGTCTTCATAAGAAATTTGGGATCCAAATAAGCAAGAGGGTGAGAAAAATTAACTTCCCGGTTTGCTCGGCGAAATTTTGGTAAAGGCAAATTTGCTGAATCGAAGAGAGAATAGTTACCTCAGCGAATCCTGCGTTGTTGGCTTCAAAGATCATCCCGACAAGCATCATCATCAATAAGGCGTAAAAAAAGCAAGCCAAGAGAATCAAGTTCGGATTACCCACATCATCGCCAATGGCTGGGTCGATGAAGCAATGGTCTTTCTCTTATGGGCTGATTTCTTGACAATTTTGTTTTGGGCGGGTTGGCCTACCTTTCTCCGCTTTGTCTTGTGAAAGTTTCTTACTCCAAAATGGATTATCACCCGGATCAAGTAATTAAATGTTGGATACATGAAGCAAGAACAGTTTAATGATGAAGCAATTGGAAACTTACCGCAGTGGTTTGTTGGTGGTGCAGAAGGAGCTAGACCGGTTTGAGCACGAGGTGCTCCGGTTCATTCAGCATCCTTTTACCGAGTCCGTAACTTCATCATCGAAAAGTTCGAGTTTTGTGTGTCGGAGTGGGTCATTGACGCTGCCAGTAATCGCACATCAAACCGAACGCCGCTCAGAGGCAGATGCCCCATGATAACCAGCAGCGTGCAAGATCAATTCCACCAAACCGCTGGCCATAAAGGCTCGGAGCATGGACAATTCGCGGGCATATTTGCTTCTATCTTTGGCGCTTAATCTTTGAGGAACGGATGAGTATTGCTTAGCCGCCCGACGAAAGCCGTAAAGGATTTTCATCTTCGTGAGAAGTGTCCTTGCAATAAAACCAAGTCGCATTCCACTCTTTGGGGTGAGTATGGAGTTTGACGTGGGGATAGGTGATCTCCTTCCTCTTTTGAATAGCCATACCACCCAATTCCGATTAGGGCCGTCGGTGAATTCAAGTCGACGGTTTAGATGGAAGAGGTTTCTAAACAGTTCAATGTAGGTTCCTCTTGCGATATACTTCAGATAGTACTTGAAAGTGGCATAAATTGGTGACGGAGTTGGGGCCAATGTCCTGGGGACGGAGCTGAAAATTGGCCAACACGTCCCGGTAAAATTTTGAACCGGGCGGTTTGAAGCCCCGGGCCAGGTGATCTGCGAAGACAACAACTTCTCCTTCCTGGGGTGTGGGAGGACATTCCTCTCCAGGGACCCTCCAGTGGACTGTATCTTTGTCATCTAAAGCGCCAATCGAGACCAGATCGTTCAGCTGTGACTCGGTGACGCGAGAAGGAACCCAGTTGCATTCATACACTTGTTTGGCCATGATAAGATCTACAAAAGTAATTGATTCGGTTCAAGAGCATGCTTGTTACAAAGTGATTAATCTAAGTTATGATAAACCGGAGGCAGTGTCTATAAATCGGTTTCCTGTGATATGATATCAGGTGGGCTCTGGCGGTTCAACAAGGGGACTAATGGTGTATCTGTGCCGGTTTAGCAGTTTTTTCTTATGGTGAGTTAAACCGCCTAATCTAGGCTTTGGAAGTAATTGAAGCTATGGATAGTTTGCAGAAACAAGTTTCACAAGATCCCATTATAGCTACGGATCAAACGCAGGTTTATAGAAAACAGAAAATATTTCACGGAAGAAGGCAGAAACAGAAGTGGACTATGAGGCAGATATGTATGCAGAAGATCCATGGACTTAAGATGAGAAAATAGAGCGGATGCGCAGGAATCGCTATTAATACAAAGATGATTCACAAAGTGGTTCAAAGTTAAAAGGATAGACGGAACGCATACGAAGAACACAAGATGAAGTCGAACCCTAAAAACAGATCTAAATCGAGAAGGGAAGAAGCTTAGCGGGACGGAGAAGACGCGAAAGAGGCCGCAGATTCTCGCACGTTCAGTCGATGCAGCGCCCAGACGAGGCGAGCGGTCGATTTACGATGGTGGAGCTCCAAGAGCAGCGGCGCGAGGAAGACGAAGAAGAGGAGACGAAGGGAGGAAAGAAATGACCCTTCGGTCTTATTTATAAGGCAGCCAAGCTAGTTCAAGTGCGTGGATCCAGGAACTGCTATTAAAAGAAGGCGTTATAAAGGATCAAATTTCAGGATGACGCCATGCCGCTTCTGATGACTAGAAGTAATGACGACATGGCGGTTTACCAGACAATAGAAGATGTCCAAGATACAAGCTTTGTGAAGGATTGACATGAACCGTTTCAAATCAATCTCGGGCCTAATGTTCGGAATATTACCACTAGGTGTAATCCGGCCAGTTTGGGCCGAGTTAACTCCGTTAGTGGTATATGCAGAAAAAGGCCCAAGGCCTGTAGTCGGTTTAGAACTTGTAGCCGTAAACCGGCTTGATGTATAACTTGTATTGTAAGTTAGGAATAGAGAGATACCAACCGGGATACGAGTATGAACCGGTTGGGACTCTATGAACCGACGGGCGTCACTCGTGTATATAAGGGGACGACCCGGTGACGGTTCAAGGAGGGACAACGACAACTCGAGCCTAGGCGAAGCTTGTTTGCTCCCTAGCCATCGAGACCACATCAATTCCATCACAACTAGACGTAGGCTTTTACCTTCATCGAAGGGGCCGAACTAGTATAAACCCTTGTGTCTTTGTGTCCGCTTTAACCCCTTCAAGTAAACCCGTGGCGATGGCTCCACGACTAAGTCCTTACACTAGGACATCTGCCGTGACAAATCCACGACAGTAGGGTCCGCACGCTTAAAGTTACGATGATAGTTTCTTTATGAGTTTATGTATTTTGATGTACCGAAGGTTGTTCGGAGTTCCGTATATGATCACGGACATGACGAGGAGTCTCGAAATGGTCGAGACATAAAGATCGATATATTGGAAGCCTATATTTTGACATCGGAATCGTTCCGGGTGAAATCAGCATTTTACCGGAGTACCGGGGGGTTACCGGAACCCCCCCGGGGGTTATTGGGCCTACATGGGCCTTGAGGGAGAAGAGAGAAGGAGGCAGGAGGTGGCCGCGCGCCCCTCCCCTTCCTAGTCCGAATAGGACAAGGGAAGGGGGCGGCGCCCCCCCCTTTCCTTCCCTTCTTCCTCCTCTTTCCCCCTTCTCCTTCTCCAACTAGAAAAGAAAGGGAGTCCTACTCCCACCGGGAGTAGGACTCCCCCCTGGCCCGCCCCTCCTTGGACGGCCGCCCCTCCCCTTGGCTCCTTTATATACGGGGGCAGGGGGGCACCCTAGAACACACAAGTTGATCTTCGTGATCGTTCCTTAGCCGTGTGCGGTGCCCCCCTCCACGATATTACACCTTGGTCATATTGTAGCGGTGCTTAGGCGAAGCCCTGCGACGGTTGAACATCAAGATCGCCACCACGCCGTCAGTCTTGTGGAACTCCTCCCCAAGCTTTGCTGGATCGGAGCCAAGTGCGCCATCGAGTTGTACGTGTGTCAAGAACTCGGAGGTGCCGAAGTAACGGTGCTTGGATCGGTTGGACCGGGAAGACATACGACTACTTCCTCTACGTTGCGTCAACGCTTCCGCTTTGGTCTATGAGGGTACGTAGACAACATGCTCCCCTCTCGTTGCTATGCATCACCATGATCTTGCGTGTGCGGAGGAATTTTTTTGAAATTACTACTTTCCCCAACAGTGGCATCCGAGCCTAGGTTTTATGCGTTGATGTTATATGCACGAGTAGAACACAAGTGAGTTGTGGGCGATACAAGTCATACTGCTTACCAACATGTCATACTTTGGTTCGGCGGTATTGTTGGATGAAGCGGCCCGGACCGACAGTACACGTACGCTTATGCGAGACTAGTTCTACCGACGTGCTTTGCACACAGGTGGCTGGCGGGTGTCAGTTTCTCCAACTTTAGGTGAATCGAGTGTGGCTACGCCCGGTCCTTGCGAAGGTTAAAACATCACTAACTTGACGAACTATCGTTGTGGTTTTGATGCGTAGGTAAGAACGGTTCTTGCTAAGCCCGTAGCAGCCACGTAAAATTTACAACAACAAAGTAGAGGACGTCTAACTTGTTTTTGCAGGGCATGTTGTGATGTGATATGGTCAAGACGTGATAAGATATAAGTTGTTGTATGAGATGATCATGTTTTGTTGAAGTTATTGGCAACTGGCAGAAGCCCTATGGGTGTCTCTTTGTTGCATAAGATGCAAGTGCCAAATAATTGCTTTACTTTATCGCTATACGATAGCAATAGTTGCAAGAGCAATAGTTGGTGAGACAACCATGTGATGACACAATGATATAGATCAAGATGATGAAGATCATGGTGTCGTGCCGATGAAGATAGAGATCATGACAGTACTTTGGAGATGGAGATCAAAGGCGCAAGATGCTCATGGCCATATTATGTCACATATTTTGATTGCATATGATGTTTATCTATTATACATCTTATTCTTGCTTTGATTGACCGTAGCATTTTAAGATGATCTCTCACTAATTATCAAGAAGTGTTCTCCCTGAGTATGCACCGTTTCCAAAGTTTGTCGTGCCCAGACACCACGTGATGATCGGGTGTGATAAGCTCTACGTCCATCTACAACGGGTGCAAGCCAGTTTTGCACACGCAGAATACTCAGGTTAAGCTTGACGAGCCTAGCATATGTAGATATGCCCTCGGAACACGGAGACCGAAAGGTCGAGCGTGAATCATATAGTAGATATGATCAACATAATGATGTTCACCATTGAAAACTACTCCATCTCACGTGATGATCGGTTATGGTTTAGTTGATTTGGATCACGTGAACACTTAGATGACTAGAGAGATGTCTGTCTAAGTGGGAGTTCTTAAGTAATATGATTAATTGAACTTAAATTTATCATGAACTTAGTCCTGGTAGTATTTTGCAAATTATGTTATAGATCAATAGCTCGCGTTGTTGCTTTCATATGTTTATTATGATATGTTCCTAGAGAAAATTATGTTGAAAGATGTTAGTCGCAATCATGCGGATTGGATCCATGATCTGAGGTTTATCCTCATTGCTTCACAGAAGAATTATCTCCTTAATGCACCGCTAGGTGACAGACCTATTGCAGGAGCAGATGCAGACGTTATGAACGTTTGGCTAGCTCAATATGATGACTACTTGATAGTTTAGTGCACCATGCTTAACGGCTTAGAATCGGGACTTCAAAGACGTTTTGAACGTCATGGACCATATGAGATGTTCTAGGAGTTGAAGTTAATATTTCAAGCAAATACCCGAGTTGAGAGATATGAAGTCTCCAACAAGTTCTATAGCTAAAAGATGGAGGAGAATCGCTCAAATAGTGAGCATGTGCTCAGATTGTCTGGGTACTTCAATCGCTTGAATCAAGTGGGAGTTAATCTTCTAGATAAGATAGTAATTGATAGAATTCTCTAGCCACCATCACTAAAGTTACTAGAACTTCGTGATGAACTATAGTATGCAAGGGATGACGAAAATGATTCCCGAGCTCTTCGTGATGTTGAAATCGACGAAGGTAGAAATCAAGAAAGGGCATCAAGTGTTGATGATTGACAAGACCACTAGTTTCAAGAAAAGGGCAAAGGGAAAGAAAGGGAAACTTCAAGTAGAATGGCAAACAAGTTGTCACTCCCATGAAGAAGACCAAAGATGGACCAAAGCCTGAAACTGAGTCTTTACACTGCAAAGGAAATGGTCACTGGAAGCGGAAATACCCTGAATATTTGGTGGATAAGAAGGATGGCAAAGTGAACAAGGGTATATTTGATATACAGATTATTGATGTGTGCCTTACTAGTGTTTATAGTAGCCCCTGAGTATTTGATACTTGTTCGGTTGCTAAGATTAGTAACTCGAAACGGCAGTTACATGATAAATAGAGACTAGTTGAGGGGAAGTGACGATGAGTGTTGGAAATAGTTCCAAGATTGATATGATCATCATCACACACTCCGTATATTTTCAAGATTAGTGTTAAAACTAAATAAATGTTATTTAGCTTTTGCGTTGAGCATGAATATGATGTGATCATGTTTATTGCGATACGGTTATTCATTTGAAGTTAAAGAATAATTGTTATTCTGTTTACATGAATAAGACCTTCGATGGTTATACACCCAATGAAAATAGTTTGTTGGACCTCGATCGTAGTGATACACATATTCATAATATTGATGCCAAAGGATGCAAAGTTAATAATGATAGTGCAACTTCTTTGTGGCACTGCCGTTTGGGTCATATCGGTGTAAAGCGCATGAAGAAACTCCATAAAGATGGACTTGGTTATGAATCATTTGATGCTTGCGAACCGTGCCTTTTGGGCAAGATGACTAAAACTCCGTTCCCCGGAACAATGGAACGAGCTACTGACTTATTGGAAATAATACATACCGATGTATGCGATCCGATGAGTGTTAAGGCTCGCGGCGTGTATCGTTATTTTTTGACCTTCACAGATGATTTGAGCAGATATGAGTATATCTACTTGATGAGACATAAGTCTGAAATAGTTGAAAGGTTCAAAGAATTTCAGAGTGATGTGGAAAATCATCGTAACAAGAAAATAAAGTTTCTGCGATCTGATCGTGGAGATGAATATTTGAGTTACAAGTTTGGTCTTCAAATAAAACAATGTGGAATAGTTTCACAGCTCACGCCACCTGGAACACCACAACGTTATGGTGTGTCCGAACGTCGTAACCGCACTTTATTTGATATGGTGCGATCAATGATGTTTCTTACCGATTTACCAATATCGTTTTGGGGTTATGCATTAGAGACAGCTGCATTCACGTTAAAAGGGCACCATCTAAATCCGTTGAGACGACAGCATATGAACTGTGGTTTAGCAAGAAACCCAAGTTGTCGTTTCTTAAAGTTTGGGGCTGCGATGCTTGTGTGAAAAAGTCTCAACCTGATAAGCTTGAACCCAAATCGGAGAAGTGCGTCTTCATAGAATACCCATAGGAAACTGTTGGGTACTCCTTCTATCACAGATCCGAAGGCAAAACATTCGTTGCTAAGAATGGATCCTTTCTAGAGAAGGAGTTTCTCTCGAAAGAAGTGAGTGGGAGGAAAGTAGAACTTGATGAGGTAACTGTACCTTCTCCCGAATTGGAAAATAGTTCATCACTGAAATTAGTTCCAATGATTCCTACACCAATTAGTGAGGAAGCTAATGATGATGATCATGAAACTTCAGATCAAGTTACTACAGAACCTCGTAGGTCTTCCAGAGTACGGTCCGCACCAGAGTGGTACGGTAATCCTACTCTGAAAGTCATGTTACTAGACCATGATAAACCTACGAACTATGAGGAAGCGATGATGAGCCCAGATTCCGCGAAATGGCTTGAGGCCATGAAATCTGAGACGGGATCCATGTATGAGAACAAAGTATGGACTTTGGTGGATTTGCCCGATGATCGACAAACCAAAGAAAATAAATGGATCTTCAGGAGGAAGACAAATGCTGATAGTAGTGTTACTATCTACAAAGCTAGACTTGTCGAAAAAAGGTTTTTGACAAAGTTCAAGGTGTTGAATACAATGAGATTTTCTCACTCGTATCGATGCTTAAAAGTCTGTCCAAATCATGTTAGCAATTGCCACATTTTATGAAAATTGGCAAATGGATGTCAAAACTACATTCCTTAATGGATTTATTAAAGAAGAGTTGTATATGATACAACAGAAGGTTTTGTCAATCCTAAAGGTGCTAACAAAATATGCAAGCTCCAGCAATCCATCTATGGACTGGTGCAAGCATCTCAGAGTTGGAATATACCCTTTGATAAGTTGATCAAAAGCATATAGTTTTGTACAGACTTACGGTGAAGCCTGTATTTACAAGAAAGTGAGTTGGAGCACTACATCATTTCTGATAAGTATATGTGAATGACATATTGTTGATCGGACATAATGTAGAATTATTCTGCAAAGCATAAAGGAGTGTTTGAAAGGAGGTTTTTCAAAGAAAGACCTCGGTAAAGCTACTTACATATTGAGCATCAAGATCTATTGAGATAGATCAAGACGCTTGATAAGATTTTCAATGAGTACATACCTTGACAAGATTTTGAAGTAGTTCAAAATAGAACAGTCAAAGAAAGAGTTCTTGCCTATGTTGCAACGGTGTGAAATTGAGTAAGACTCAAATCTCGACCACGGCAGAAAATAGAAAAGAGAATGAAAGTCATTCCCTATACATCAGTCATAGGTTCTATAAAAGTATGCCATGCTATGGACCAGACCTATTGTATACTCTGCCCTAGTTTGGCAAAGGAGTACAATAGTGATCTAGGAGTAGATCACTGGACATTGGTCAAAATTATCCTTAGTGGTATAAGGATGTGTTTCTCGATTATGGAGGTGACAAAAGGTTGGTCGTAAAGGGTTACGTCGATACAAGTTTTGACACTGATCCAAATGACTCTAAGTCTCGATCTGGATACATATAGAAAGTGGGAGCAATTAGCTAGAGTAGCTCCATGCAGAGCATTGTAGACATAGAATATTTGCAAAATACATACGGCTCTGAATGTGACAGACCCGTTGACTAAGCTTCTCTCACCAGCAAAACATGATCACACCTCAGTACTATTTGGGTGTTAATCACATAGCTATGTGAACTAGATTATTCACTCTAGTAAACCCTTTGGGTGTTAGTAACATGACGATGTGAACTATGGGTGTTAATCATATACATATATGAATATTAGTGTTAAATCACATGGCGATGTGAACTAGATTATTGACTCTAGTGCAAGTGGGAGACTAAAGAAAATATGCCCTAGAGGCAATAATAAAGTTATTATTTATTTCCTTATATCATGATAAATGTTTATTATTCATGCTAGAATTGTATTAACCGGAAACATAATACATGTGTGAATATATAGACAAACAGAGTGTCACTAGTATGCCTCTACTTGACTAGCTTGTTAATCAATGATGGTTATGTTTCCTGACCATGGACAAAGAGTTGTTATTTGATTAACAGGATCACATCAATAGTTGAATGATCTGATTGACATGACCCATTCCGTTAGCTTAGCACCCGATCGTTTAGTATGTTGATATTGCTTTCTTCATGACTTATACATGTTCCTATGACTATGAGATTATGCAACTCCCATTTACCGGAGGAACACTTTGTGTGCTACCAAACGTCACAACGTGGCGGGTGATTATAAAGGTGCTCTACAGTGTCTCCAAAGGTACTTGTTGGGTTGGCGATTTCGAGATTAGGATTTGTCACTCCGAATGTCGGAGAGGTATCTCTGGGCCCTCTCGGTAATGCACATCACTTAAGCCTTGCAAGCATTGCAACTAATGAGTTAGTTGCGAGATGATGTATTACGGAACGAGTAAAAGAGACTTGCCGGTAACGAGATTGAACTAGGTATTGATACCGACGATCGAAACTCGGGCAAGTAACATACCGATGACAAAGGAACAACGTATGTTGTTATGCGGTCCGACCGATAAAGATCTTCGTAGAATATGTAGGAACCAATATGGGCATCCGGTACCGCTATTGGTTATTGACCGAGACGGTGTCTCGGTCATGTCTACATTGTTCTCGAACCGTAGGGTCCGCACGCTTAAAGTTACGATGACAGTTTCTTTATGAGTTTATGTATTTTGATGTACCGAAGGTTGTTCGGAGTTCCGGATGTGATCACGGACATGACGAGGAGTCTCGAAATGGTCGAGACATAAAGATCGATATATTGGAAGCCTATATTTGGACATCGGAATCGTTCCGGGTGAAATCGGCATTTTACCGGAGTACCGGGGGGTTACCGGAACCCCCCGGGGGGTTATTGGGCCTACATGGGCCTTGAGGGAGAAGAGAGAAGGAGGCAGGAGGTGGCCGCGCGCCCCTCCCCTTCCTAGTCCGAATAGGACAAGGGAAGGGCGGCGCCCCTTCCTTCCCTTCTTCCTCCTCTTTCCCCCTTCTCCTTCTCCAACTAGGAAAGAAAGGGAGTCCTACTCCCGGTGGGAGTAGGACTCCCCCCTGGCGCGCCCCTCCTTGGCCGGCCACCCCCTCCCCTTGGCTCCTTTATATATGGGGCAGGGGGGCACCCTAGAACACACAAGTTGATCTTCGTGATCGTTCCTTAGCCGTGTGTTGTGCCCCCCTCCACGATATTACACCTCGGTCATATTGTAGCGGTGCTTAGGCGAAGCCCCGCGACGGTTGAACATCAAGATCATCACCACGCCGTCGTGCTGACGGAACTCCTCCCCGAAGCTTTGCTGGATCGGAGCCCGGGGTGCGTCATCGAGCTGTACGTGTGTCAAGAACTCGGAGGTGCCGGAGTAACGGTGCTTGGATCGGTTGGACCGGGAAGACGTACGACTACTTCCTCTACGTTGCGTCAACACTTCCGCTTCGGTCTACGAGGTGCGTAGACAACACTCTCCCCTCTCGTTGCTATGCATCACCATGATCTTGCGTGTGCGTAGAATTTTTTTTGAAATTACTACGTTCCCCAACATTCTACACTCTTTGCGACATTTCAGAGTGTTCTCGAGGATGAAGAAGAGGAGATGGTAAATTACTTAAATGCTTTGATCTTAAATTTATAGATTATAGCAGACCAATTTAATCATGTGTCGTATCATCTTGTTCATGTGAAAGATGAGTCTACTTCAATCATCACCCAAGAGTGAAGAAATTGCTGCTGTTTGTGCTTGGTTGGAACTTGGAAGCTGATGGCTACTATTTGTGCTGGTTGGTGGCTCGTGTCTGCTATCTGCTGTAGCTGCTCTTTGTGTTGGCTCATCGGTGCCTCGGATGTTTTTAGTTATTACTTGTCGGATGTTATTTGGTGAAGTGTGTCGTGAGTTTGTGAACCTATGTTAAAGTTCACCAATTGTCAATTTGAATTGAGATAATTGTCATGTACTCATCTATCTGTTATTTAGTTGAGATAATTTTTTTTGTCCAATGTGCTATCGATAAATGTAAAATTGTGAATAACTTGTGTATTGTTTGATCTACCCGTTGGGTACCCAACGGGTATGAGTACCCGTCGGGTATGGGTATGGGTAAAGTTTCATATCCGTTGATACAGGTCTGGATAGAATTTTGTACCCATTAACTACATGGATATGGGTATGGTATTGCTCTACCGGCCCATACCCTATCCATTGCCATCCTTACACAGAAATAAAGCCGTCGGAGCAGCCAAGAAGCCATACAGGGCCATCCGACAGTCACGTCCCATCTTCACCAAAGTCCACTGACGATGGCTCTAGACACTATGTTGAGCATTTAGGTAGTGGAACTAGCAGGGAAGACTCGAGCCTCGGGCCCAATCACCTGCGGTCTACCACCATATGTGACGGTTTATGTCGGCTGTCCTCTCACACAGAGCCAAGCATACATCGCATGCATTGTGTCCGCCGCACATGTGTCACACCTCCTGCCGCAGCAGGCCAACTGGCCAAGCATCACCGTGGACCAAATTTGACGGGGCCGCCACTGCCTTCGACCGGCAACACACATCACGATCGTGTCGGGTCGAAGTTGCACCGTGGGAGCACCACATGAACAGTGGGCAGGCCACATATTGACTAGGCAGAGCATCCGATCCCGGGGATAACTTCGGTCCAGCCATGGAAGCCGCACCCGGCGATCTGTACGGGCCGAACCAGGAGCACAACGCCTCATCTACAGCGAGGTCCTATCCACCTCCAGCAAATCGTGAGTAGCAGCGCTGCCACTTGCATGGTGGCGTGTCCGATCTGGCCGACCATGGACGAAACTAGATGGGGAAGAGAATGGAAGAGAGGGCAGGCGTACGGGGACGCCCGCCGCCACTGTCAAGCCGGCCTGGGAGGCCACAGCCCGCGGCAGCGAGGAGGGCTGACGAACGAGAGGGTTGAGGTAGGTGCGGTGGGGTGCCCTGGTAGGGATGTCAAGCATCCCAAGGATTGTTTTTTTTGGATAAACCGTCCAAAGGATTGGATGGGAAAGAAATTTGGCCGACATCCATCCTTTTCGTGTTAGGCACACACATGGCCATTGGCCATTCAGATTGATCGACAACAAAAACAAGCTTAAATTCTCCCGCACTCATCTTCCAAAATGCATTGGCTCTGTCTAAAAGTCAAACATTGTATCTCAATGAAACTGATGGTGCTGGCCACAGGGAATCCATGAGATTAAGATGGTCTAGCGTGGTGCTGGTCTGACAGGACGGCCACGGGGAATCCATTAGCTTAAGATGGTGTAGTGTGGTGCTGATCTTTTGAGCATGAGTGGCAATGCATTCGAATCATAGTTTTAAATAGCGCGATATGCTTCTTAGCGACGGACCTTTTTTCAACGCTATAGCGCGCTATTTAGTATGTTTGCTCATGTATATGGGCGAAAGCCCCTTAGTATAGAACTTCTTCAAAACGCTATTGTCAACCCTTTCCCACCGTCACGGGCAAAAAAAAAAAGACAAAACAATAGTTAGAAATGGCAAAAAAAGGCCAAAAATATCGTCAAGTACCATAGTTGTGTGTAAAGTTTTACGGAAAAATGACGGAATTCAGGGAAAAAAGAACAAAGTTGCAAGTAAAACAAATGTGAAAAGTTATTTTTGTACCGACTTTTTCACCTAGAATACCACGGAAGTCCTTCCTTCACAACATTTCTACTTGTTTTGCTATTTTTATTAATTTATTCATTTCTGGTGCATTGGCACCCAAGACCTGGTATTTCCGGGCGTAGTGCACATTTACTTCAAAACATATTTTAATCAAGTGGCTACCAAAAAGACACTATCGAGGAAAGAGAGAGAGAGAGAGAGAGACACCCCAGAGACTTCTCCAAATCATGTTAGTACTTTTCCATTTGAAATGTGCATGGTATTGCTGTAGACATCTTATGTGCTTGCGTTTTCAAAGTATCGTCTGTGTAAATGGAATTCAACCATCCCATGTTTCTTCGGAAACTTCTTTATGTACCTTCTCTACTCACCATAAAATTTAAGTTTTCAACCAAACATGACCATAATAAATGAAATAGCGGAATGTGCCAACTCTCGGGACATGGGCAGGGTTCAACCTCTTTCCATAGACTATGTATTCTTCTCTACTATACTGCTCCTCTTATATAAGTGGAGTCTGTGATGTCCCTTTCTCTAGAATTGTAACTGTACATTCTAATAACATTGCTCATGTGCATTGACTGGAAAACTGTAGAGCCATAAGAATGGTAGGCAACAGGAACACCGGCACGGGCGCGTGCTATGCACCTGGATTCAGTGACTTGCCTCTTGCAAGCCACGGCGTAACCAACCCTTTTCCATCTTTCATGGGCTTCATATCAGACAGCCAAGATGAATCAGAAGATAACCAGGCTTGGCACCTCTCGACGACTAGATCTAGTACGTCTCCGCTGTCTTGTCGCTGCTCAGCAAGGCACTTTCTTTGCTTGATTGGAGCTGGAGCACCTGTTAGTGCCGTAGCTGGAGAGCGGAGGCTTCCTCGCTCAACGGGTAGCGTCAGACCATGTAGTGATGTAGAACTCGCTCCACTTCCTCGCGCTCCTCGGCGCACTGCACTCGCGCTTCTGGCCGTGCCGTGGAAGGTGAACAACCTGGACTACTTTATGAGCAGCCCTCGTTGATGCGACGTGCGTCACCGGCACAGTGGAAGCAACAACATACTCGCCCGACTGGCTGACATGGTGTTTCATAAGCTATATTAATGCGCTCAGCTTACCGCCTACTCAAGCTTCTTTGCAGCACGGAGTGAGGGGCCAAGCCCCTACGCTATTTAGTCATAGAACACGCAACGCTATAAGCAGCAAGGCACCTTATGTATCGTGCGTGGCAAATTGCAAAGAGATAGATTGATGGGTAACTGAGTGATATGGTAGTGTGATACTATTTTTAAACGCAAATTACAAATCGTTGTTCCCATGCGTATGCAAGAGCTTGGGGAAAAGAAGCAAATCCCTAGTCCAATCCCATCACTAATTCCCTCTGTAAACTCCCATGCCCCCTTCCATGGAATGAGTGAATGAAGAAAGAAGAAAAGAAGTATGAGTACGCTATGACAGAGCACCTGAAAGTTTCCGTCAAAAAAAACTGTTGTTTGGTTTGGGGTGAAGAACAACCATCAGATAGGGGTTTTGTATACGCACCCACATAGCACATGGAACATCCAAGCAATGTTGCATATGATGTGTTGGTGTCGATATTAACATTCATGTCCTTATTTCCAACAGAAGAAGTAAAACCTTTTATCTGAGCAGTTGGAAATGAAGTTGGGTATCATTGTGTGTTATTTTCATGGAAATTAAATTTGGGGCAGAGAGCTCCTCTCCTCAATCGATAAACGAGGAGAACATTTTGTACGACATTCTTGCCGTCGGATTTATTTTTTGACAAAAAAACTGTATTCAGTGTTGCTATGAGTAAAGAAAAAAAGGAGTTTACAGAGTTAGTTGCAAAAGAAAAATGTGGCTTGGGGGTTTAGAGTATCTCCATGTGTGATTTTGTTTTGATTTGTGAAAATGTGTTAAATCTACTTTCTACCACCTGCCAAATAAGTGTGTTAGCGAACTATCCCTTCATATGCTAGATGGACCAAAGAACTGACTGTCGGTGTCAAAACCGGCGGATCTCGGGTAGGGGGTCCCGAACTGTGCGTCTAAGGCGGATGGTAACAGGAGGCAAGGGACACAATGTTTACCCAGGTTCGGGCCCTCACGATGGAGATAGTACCCTACTTCCTGCTTGATTGATCTTGATGATATGAGTAGTACAAGAGTTGATCTACCATGAGATCGTAGAGGCTAAACCCTAGAAGCTAGCCTATGGTATGATTGTTGTTATATATCTGTATCGACTAGCCTGGCCCTGGTTTATATAATGCACCAGAGGCCTAGGATAACAAGAGTCCTAGCCGAATACGCCGGTGGGGGAGGAGTCCTGGTCTTGATCACCAAGTCTTGTGGAATCTTCCTTGTATGCGGCAGCTGTCCGGACTGGCCCATGAGTATACAGCCATGGGGGTCCTCGGCCCAATCTAATAGATCGGGGATGACGTGGTGAGTACCCCCTAGTCTAGGACACCGTCAGTAGCCCCCTGAACCGGTCTTCAAGTTAGGAACGCTCCTTGATTCTCCGAACTGTTCTTCATCTTCGGTCGTCGGTCTTGAAAACTGGTTCAACAAATCTTCTCATCTTCGATCTTGAGGATCAACTCCTAGCTCGGTAGCACACGTAGGAATAGAAACACAGTGTAATATATTAGAGATAATAGTGATCGGCGAACGGGCCCTTGAGAGAGGGTCTTGAAAATTTGACGTAATATATTTAGCTTGACGCCGGATAGGTCCAAATGGTACCTATTGTTATCCGAAGACAAGTTTGCCCATAGTTCGGTCAAGCCGAACACTTCGCAGTTGAATTTTTTTGCATTGAAATAGGCAATGCAGTATCCCCCGAGACACTGGTCGTGTGACAACACCAGATCAGGGGATTGATGTCCCCCTTTAATATTTATAAATAATGAGCGCAAAGCCCAGTAGCCTCGAGCCTTAATGTGGGCACAGGTGGCTGAATTAAGGATCGATATCCAGAGTAAAATCACAGATTATGTGTAATGGTTCTATGTATCCAAGTACTTTACATCATTATTTTGACTCCATTGTGACCATTTATCCGTTGAAAGTGGCCCATCGTCGGCTTCTACCCCTTGGTAGATACTACGCAGGGTGTTTCCGCACTAACAAAACAACCCTTAGCCGACATCTTGGTGCCCGGAGGCGGTTGCGTTAGTAGAAACGAAGCAATCAGATATGCGGGCTTTATAACTTTCACTTAGTCATAGGAGCTTTAAACTGGGGAAGCTAGCTACGAGCCCCCGGTTAGTGTTCAGCGACATCCAAGGTCAAGCCGTAAACACTTGGGCCAATGTTATGAACGGCCCGTCATTTAACATAGTCATCGGATCGCTGACCACTTTACACCTATTGTGACAGTCAGTTTTCGGCTTTCTCCACTGAGGTGCTTGACCATGCGAGCTGGAAGCACAATCGCAGTGGTTCTCCCTTTGCACACCTAGCCAAACAAAGCGGAACATAGGAGGCAAGCATAGGACCCGGGTAACCCAAATATTGACCGAAGACACAATTCGAAACCAATGCATATATAGCAATATCCGAGAATGTTTTTGCCGAATCCCTAAAGGTGTCCGGCGTTGCACTGCGAGACTAATGCTGGAAACGCACAAATAGTTTAAAAGTGCCAGAGGCTCGAAGAGCCAAAAAACTTATTCAAAAGTTTAATGACCGAACTAGATCAAGTGTTCGGTGCCAATCCAAAAATTGGACTTTAGAAAAAAGTGCTTCTGCCGTGCTTTGTCATGACACATCTTATCTCAAGACCTCAAGCGGGTCAGCCTATGGCTTCAACCTCCTATCCCGAAGGCGGAGTACTTCTCGTTAGGCCAGTTTAGCAAACTAAACTCTAGCGGCTTTGAGAGAGAAATTAGGCTCCCCGGCTAGTGACCACACACTCGTGTCGAAAAAAGGAGTGATAAATAATAATAAAAGAACTTTGCAACGACTAAGAAGAAGAACACTTATTATAAAACAGCTCACATAAATTTAAGAGCCCCCAAGTGACTTGGGTAAAAGAATTTTATGTATAATGATTGTATGTACCAAAGTACTTATATCATATCTGTGTTCACCCAAACTTTATACGCGTCTTAACCGACCGTTGGCTTCTCCCTCTTCGGTCAAGGACCGAAAAGTGTTATGTACTCCACCTGTCGAGAATATCGACGGTGTTTCCGATAACCAGGCAATCAGGCCATAAGGCAGAATGCATAAAGCGCTCGGGAACTTATGCTATATTACTGACGAAGTGTAAGAAGCATCTTCGAAGAAAATAGTACCCCCATCGATACCTTTCTTCGGTACTCATTGTTACTATGATACTTGTGCAATAGATTTTTTGTACTCATGAGTTCCGTTGTGTGCCAACCATAATTGAAAACAATAAGAGCGCTAGCTTTCGGCTTCACCCAGTCTGAGGTCCGGCTCAGATGACCCGATCGTGACAATCGCAGAGGTGCTCCCTTTACTCCCTAGCCGAACAACCGAGAACGTAGGGGTAAACACAGGAGCGAGGCAACCGAGCTTGCAAATCACTTAAGTCAATATGGTGCATATTGTGGTGTAATACACGAACAAGGAACGAAGCCGTACAAGTATAATCATATGCAAGAGGAAAGGCTTCATTCATGAAGCCCCCAAATGAATTGGGTATTTGAATTTGTGCATCACAAACAAAGTTTGGACAAGAAAATTTTTTACAAGCAACTTTTTTCCAAAAAAGCATAATGCTTGGTCGAACCCAACACAAGTTAAAAAAATTAAAACTTTGAGCATGAAGGCAACTTAGCTGGTTAATGTGTTCGGTATTGATGACGTGGTCCGAGCTTGATGCGGGACAAGGTTCCATCCCCCAAGCCGGTCCCGAGGTGGCGGAGCAAAGATCTCGGCACTCCGAAGTGGTGACATAGCACGGTCAACGCAGGCCAGCAGAGTGATGCCGAAGTCCCCGACATGGGGTAATGAAGCGTTGATGAAGCCCCCCGTCTAGCCAAGGTGACGTGGTATGTCAGTACGCCAAGTTGACGATACTGCCCAACCCGGATCATTTTCCTGTGCACAAAAAATAGTGCAAACCGGAGATAATAGTAATAATAATAATTAAAAAAAATCGTTGCATAATAAATAATTTATGCAAAGTGAGTAATAAAAGAAAATATGGCCTGCGCGCTGAAGTGAATGTCGATGCAGGGCGTCGGCGTGATGCGGTAAAGGGGTGGCAAAGCCTGAATTCACAGGTCGGTCCGAGTCCCGAATGCTCGCGTGCACCGGACTATGTACGGAACCTGACCGAACCACCATGCGACCATCATTAATGCGGCCATCATTTAATAGACCTGGTTTATTTGTTGTAGCAATCCAAAAAAAAGTGGCTCCCAAAATTGGGAATCAATCCGCACCCCCATTGCCTAATGGGCAGTGAAGCAACGGCATGGCGATGCTGGTAAAGCTTGGCTCGCCGAGGCAAAGTTTCTGGTCCAGCTAACGTGACGAAGCTGGTCGGTTGATGACGCCGAAGTCTCCGGAGTAGGTTAAAGAAGAGATAGTGAAGCCCACGGTCTAGCCGAGCTGATGGAGCAGGTCGCGGTAAGAAGATGTTGCAGCTGCCATGTCAGTCGAGGTGTTGAAGTAGTGCGGCATGATAGACACTGGCTCGATGAAGCAATGATTCGGCTATGCCGATGCAGGTCGTAACTTGTGACGCGGTCAATGCTGGCTTGATGACGGGCGGCGCTGCCGGTGTGCCCACTACGGGTAATCCGTGTGGCGCCGATGTTGGTGATGATTTATCCTTCGCGATGCCGAACTCTTGTTCGGCTTGCCGAGATGATTATCCGAAGAAGTTGAGCTCGGCTCAACAAAGTGACGACGTGTCTAGCGCAGGTCGGCAGCTGTGGAGCGATATTGCCGGACTAGTTTGACACCAGCATGATGTTGCAGATCATGTTCAAAAGATTTTAAAGTTAGTGGGTTGTGTTTGAGAACAAAATACAATACCCCATACAAAACTTCCTTCAATAAGGCTGTCCGAAATCCCGTTTATAAAAAAGACGAACTCAGATCGGATTTGTTTTCGCGCAGAAAACAGATCCGAAAAGTGATGCACTAATCGGAAGGTTCCCGGAATTTGGACGGTCTGATCGAGCTGAAATTTTGAGGGGTGGTAGATATAGGAATTCCGCAGCCGATCAACAGTTGGATCTTTCAAAGGACGTCCGAGCTAGAAGCTGTACACCACACCCTAAACTCGTCCAGATTCTCGTCCAGATTTGACACGACTCCGGTATATCGTGGATTGCCAGAGATTCCTCCATCGGAACTCGGCGAAATTTTCCAGGGTTGTTGTAGAGTCAATTCCGCACAATTTCACCGAAGCGATCGTTAAAACGACACTCGAAGAGGCGATGGCGGCGGATGCAAGTTCGCTGTCCAGAAAAATAGCACGGCCGGCTGAGGGCAATGTTGACGTTGAGCCCCCGAGCTCCATGGATGATTCCTCCATGATCTTGATAGAGATCGGAGTTGATGTTGATGAGGGCCCTCGTCCGAACATGACGATTGGAGGCAGGGCACAGTCCTCGGTTAAGCCAAGGTGACCAGTCGAGCCGGTGACGAAGAAGTCGATGTTGTAGTTAATCTGCAGACAAGCCATTGATCCTTTTGCCGATCACAGAGCGGAACTCTCAATGAAAGCACCAATGTCGGTTTCAAAACCGACGGATGTCGGGTAGGGGGTCCCGAACTGTGCGTCTAAGGCGGATGGTAACAGGAGGCAAGGGACACAATGTTTACCCAGGTTCGGGCCCTCACGATGGAGGTAATACCCTATTTCCTACTTGATTGATTTTGATGATATGAGTAGTATAAGAGTTGGTCTACCACGAAATCGTAGAGGCTAAACCCTAGAAGCTAGCCTATGGTATGATTGTTGTTATATATCTATATCGACTAGCCTGGCCCTGGTTTATATAATGCAACAGTGGCCTAGGATAACAAGAGTCCTAGCCGAATACGCCTGTGGGGGAGGAGTCCTTTTCTTGACACCAAGTCTTGTGGAATCTTCCTTGTATGCAACAGCTGTCCGAATTGGCCAATGAGTATACGACCATGGGGGTCCTCGGCCCAATCTAACAGATCGGGAGATGACGTGGTGAGTACCCCCTAGTCCAGGACACCGTCACTGACAACAGTGAGTCAGTGACATGGCTAGAACGATGGAATGTTATGCTTGTTATTTTGTTCTCATCTTTGATTAGGCATTTGAGTTCACAAGGTTAGCAGAGGGATCTAAATTGAGCATAGTGGCACCATTGCATCTCGCTATTGAGGTCCTTGTATCATTCTCTCGTGTATAGATGAACTTGGCACCAGAGAACATCTTAATACGTCAACTACTACAAGAATGCGCTTTTGGGATCCTAAACCTGGCTTTCTCAAGCAAATATAGTCCAAACTAGGTCAGTGCCTCGTACTTTGCTGGCATGTCCAACAACATGCACCTATGGGCATAGCCAATGCATAGCCCTAGGGTGATGCCCTTCACACCATGTAGAATCAGATGTCCGGAAAATAGGTCTGGATGGTGTAGCGGGATCCTTGGCAGGAAGCGGGTGCTTGGGGAGAAAAAGTGTCGTCCAAGCTGAAAAAGTTGAAGTGGAGAGTAGGGGTTCATGTGTAGAGGAAGTCTATTTTTTATTCTTCGATGAGGCCCACTAATAGTACGTTGCATTGCGGAGAAAAAAATCAATATAGATGCATGAAGCTACTTTTTCTCATAGGGCATCTGTATCCATATGCAACCATTGACATACCCTAATGGACAATGAAGCCACTCTGTGATTGTGTCATTCACCTCCTGTCCATATGGCAGGTTGGTGTCCAGGGGGGCGCGCCCTGGGAAGCAGCCACACCAAGCATGACATCCAACATCGCGAGATCCAACATCAGGGATGCCACGAGTAACTAAGACAACACCTTTATGAAGGGGGCGACGTCATTGAAGAAGATCAGTGTGACACTCAGAGATGGGCTTTGTAGGGCGATGCCAACATGGCATACTTCCAGGCGATTGCTAATGGCTACCACAGCCACAACACCATCCCGCTTCTCTGGGACGGTGATAGATTACTAAAGCACCATGATGATATCCGTGAGCATGTCGACAGCTTCTACCATGACCTATTCTCCTCTTCCTTGTGAGGTGGCCCGCGCTGGTGTAACCGCCCCAATTCAATCATGCACTAATCGTACACGCAAATATGCACGATCAAGATCAGAGACGCATGGGAAGATATCACAGCACAACTACATAAGTCACAAGTCTTTATATTACAAGTCAGGGGTCACAAGGATCCTACATAAGTCATCAAAGCAAATGTTATATGAGTACAAACAGTTGGACCCCTACCGTGGTCGGGGCTGCGTATCGTCTCAGACTTGGATAAAGAGGCTCTCATGGTGCCCTTCATGGAGGACATCTTTCCTCCTATCAAAGGCATGAACCCTGACTCAACGCCTGGCACTGATGGCTTATCAGTCCGTTTTTTTCAGTTGTTCTGGGCCTCGGTTAAGGATGAGGTGATGGCCATGTTCCAGGATTTTCTACACTGGTACCCTGGATCTTTCCCGTCTCAACTTTGGGATTATTACGCTTATTCCTAAGGTTTTTGGGGCCTCCGATATCCGCCAGGTCTGGCTTCCGTATCCTAGCCAGGGTGTGCACCAATAGGGATACACTTCTTGCCGATCGGTTGACACATACAAACCAATCGGCCTTCATCCAAGGCCGGTTCATCATGGATTAGGTGCTAGTCCTTCATAAGGTGCTTTATGAAGTAAAAATAGAACACCAAAATGCGGTCTTTCTTAAGATCGACTTCCATAAGGAGTATGACACAGTTCACTGGTCCTTCCTTCGAGAATTGTTGCTCTGGAAGCGTATTGACGACCGTTGGGTCAACAAGGTCATCCAGTTGGTGTCTAGTGGGCGCACCACTATGAATATCAATGGCGAAGTGGGCATGTTCTTCCTCACATATTGTAGGGTTCAGAAGGGGGGGTCCATTTTCCCCTTTCCTCTTCAATATGGTGGTCGATGCCCTTGCCTCCATCCTCGATGTAGCCAAGGGGTCCGATCATATCTGAGGGGTGGTTCCACACCTTGTGCCGGGAGTGGGGTTTCCCATGCCAATACGCTGACGACATGATTATCATGGTTGAATGTACTAATGGAGACATTGCAAACCTCAAGTTTCTCCTCATTTGGTTTCAACAAAATATTGTCTATGCAAATGCAATTCACTCATCCCATGTTTCTTCTCGAACTTCCTTACAAGTTCCCTTCTCACTATAGAATTCAAGTTTTCAGCCAAACATGACCACAATAAATGAAATAACTGCATGTGCCAACACTCGGAACATGGGTAGAGTTCATCGTCTTTACATGCACTCTTCAAATTATTCTCTACCATGCCACACTTCTTATATAAGTAGAGGTTTTGGTAATTTTTTCTCTAGAATTGTAGATGTGCACTCTAAAAACATTGCTCGAGCTCGCGCATTTACTAAAATATTGTAGGGTGATAGGAATTATAGGCATCCAGAGAATCGGCAGCAGTGACTACTCTATAAATGGATTCGGTTACTTGCTTCTGGCAAGTCACACCTTAAACAACACTTCTGGCTCCTTCACCGCCTGCATATCAGACCATCAAGATGAATCAGGACGACGGTGGGAGGAGGGAGGAGGAGGTGGGAGGAGCGGGTGGGAGGACGGAGGAGAGAGGAGGGGGAGGAGGGGGGTGGGAGGAGGGCTGCCGACGAAAGGCTTGGCCGGAGGAGGAGGGAGGAGGGAGGAGTGGACGGTCGAAGGAGGAGGTAGGAGGGCGCGGTGGGAGGAGGAGGGAGGAGGGCGGTGGGAGGAGGCGTGTTACGAGGAAGGAGGAGCGAGGACGGCGGCGGCAATGCGGCGGCGGGGGAGGGCCGAACGTCGGCGGCGGCGAACGACGGGGTGCGTGGGAGATCGAGTGAGAGTGGGAGTGGGGGAGAGTGAGGGGAGATGGTGTGGAGAAGGTAAGCTACATAGCAGTAGCACGTGTTCGGGGAAAGCGCTACTGCTAAACTACCTATCAATAGCGCATTTCAAGGGAACGCGCCACTATTATACTTAGCCTGGCGGCAACGGTGGGGAAATTTTAGTAGTAGCGCTTTTTACACCAGCCCCCCTACTGCTATATAAATAGCAGTAGCGCCTTCTGTTGCCACGCGCTACTGCGTAGTAGTAGTGCCCCATTTTTTCCAGCGCTATTGCTAAAATTCTGTGTATAAGGTTTTCCCTAGTAGTGAAAGTTGGTTTTCATTCAATGTTTTGATGATATGTTATGTTGTTCTTCCTCTAGTGGTGTCGAGTGAACGTCGACTACAAGACACATCACCATCTTAGGGCCTAGGGGATGGCATTATGGGATTAGTTTGTGGATGATGGATTGCATAAGTGACAGAAACCTAAACCCCAATTTATGAGCTATTCCATAAGGGGTTGTTCTGAATACTTTTGTTTAATGCTATGTTTATATTTATCTTAATTCTTCTCTTGTATTTGGGGATGCTTGCTGAAGGGGATAATCATAAATATGTTACTTTTTAAGTAAGAACAACACCTTAACTCCAATCCATCGACATGAAAAATTATCAAAAAGCAATGAACGTGAATCAATGAATCATGGTGAAAGTAACTAGATGAAATTCTTGTGTGTTTTGGAGAATGTTTAAATCAGTATAAGAAGTACTTCGATCTTGTCCTTAGCAATAATAAGGATTAGGCCACCTCGCTGCACTTTGTTAATTTGGTTAATTGTTACTTGCTAAAAATTATTTTACTATCAAACTATTTCCCACAACTGTCTAACAACACTTGCGGAGAATATCTTGTTGAAAACCGCTTATTGATTCCTTCTGCTTGAGCTCACATCACAATAACTTGAAGGCACCATCAGCTCCGACGCCCCAGGATCCACCGCTGCATCGGCAGACTATCACGTCGGGCAGGGAGACATGCCGCCGCCGCCACGAGGAGCAGCCTCACAGCCACAATCTAGCCGGCCGTCTGCCGCCCACGGGTTAAACCTTGCCGCTGGAAAGGCACCGCCGCTGATACCTGAGCACGCTCCACCCCATGTCGCCCGACACGCATTCACCATGCCGCCTTCACTGCCTTGCTTCGGCGCCGCATTCCAGCCCAACAGCCTCGGCCGTTGCCGAGTCCACTGTTGGAATAAGCCACGGCGTGTGTGGTCGGACTCGTCAGGGCGCGTCGGGTGCGCGCGGGACGTGCGGAATATACTGATGCGGTCGGGCTCGTTGGGTGCGTCGGATGTGCGCGGGACGTGCGGGGACGCAGCGGAAGCCGTGGCAAAGTGCGCGTGTATGTGTATAGCGCGAGTGTGCGTGCGTGGTGTAGTGTGTGCGCGCTTGTGGCAGCAGCGTGTCTGCGTGTGCGTGCATGTAGTCAGGCCGTGGGCAGCGGTTGGGCTGGCCGCGTCGTGCGCGTGGCCGGACAGTTTGTTGGCTGCGCACGTCGAACATGCATGTAGCTAGCAGGTTGTGGGTGCATAGCTTAGTTAGTTGCCTTAGTGGCCGGGTGATCCGTGCGTGTGCGTGCGTGCGCGAGGCCAATGCCTGGTGTGTGTCCGGCTATATAAACCATGTACTGGTGTTGACGAGAGTTGGTGCTTTTGGAAGAAAAACGGGGTTGTGTGTGCGGCCGGATGAAATTCCAGTGTGCCCTGTTCTGTCTTCTACCTCTAGTCCTGAGTGAGAGAGAGAGCTGCAACAACAATTGGTATACAGAGCTTCGGTTCAGGCGATTATCGGCGACCATGGCGCTCGTCCCACACGGCAGCGGCACGGGCGGATCAGCGACGATGGCGATGCCGATGCTGACCACGGACAACTACACGGTCTGGGCCATCAAGGCGCAGGCGATCCTCGACGTCCACACCATGTGGGAGGCGGTGGCGCCGGGCGACGCGGCGGTGAACGCGCGGAAGGACAAGACGGCGCATGCATTGCTACTCGGGGCATTGCCGGAGGACGTGCTACTGGAGGTGGCGACGAAGCTCGCCGCCAGGGAGGTATGGGACTCCCTGAAGGTGAGGTTTGTCGGCGCCGATCGGGTACGCGCGGCGAGGCTGGCGACGCTGCGCGGCGAGTTCGACCACCTGAAGAAGGCGGACGGCGAGGAGCTCGACGTGTACGGCGGGAGGCTCGCGGCGATGGCAGCGAGGTACGCCAACCTCGGGGAGACGCTGGGCGACGCGGCACTCCTCAAGAATAAGAAACTGCTGAAAATATGCAAAGTGTTGGCTTATATAGCAAGAGCATTGGTCCCGGTTCGTGCCACCAACCGGGACCAAAGCCCACCTTTAGTCCCGGTTGGTGCCACCAACCGGGACCAAAGGTCTCTTTTCAGCAGCTCAAAGGGTGGGAAGTAGAGGCCTTTGGTCTCGGTTGGTGCCCGCTTCGAAAGTTTAGTCCCACCTCGCTAGTTGAGAGAGCTCGAGAGTGGTTAAGAGCGCTGCTGCGTCCACCCTCTCGAACTGCTCTCAACTGCAGGCTTTCGGGCCTAACCTGTCACTGTGTGTCTATGGGCCTACTGGGCCTTCTATGGGCCTGAATCTTGGCCCATGATTGGGTTTCTAGTCGTATCCAAGCCGTGGTGGCCTAGTAGGTGGCACTTCTATTTTGCTTTATTTATTTTATTTTGTTTCTATTTATTGTTGTTATTTTTATTTATTTTATTAAAGTTTATTTATTTTACTTTATTAAAGTTTATTTTATTTCTACTTATTTATTAAAGTTTATTTTGTTTCTACTTATTTATCTTATTTTGTTTCTACTTATTTCTTTTCTTTTTTGTTTTATTTATTTATGAAATTTCTTTTTATTTATTTATTTTATTAAAGTTTATTTATTTTACTTTATTAAAGTTTATTTTGTTTCTACTTATTTATTTTATTTGGTTTCTACTTATTTATTTCTTTTCTTTTTTGCTTTTTTATTTATTTTATGAAAATTATTTTTGCTTTTAATGTTTTGAACAGAAAATACTTTGATAATTTTAGTTGCATAAATTTTATATAATTTTAGTTTCAATAATACTAGAGGTTTATAAAAGCATTTCAAATGAACTCTGAAAAGGTTGAAAGTTGGCATGGTATCATCATTTCACCCACATAGCATGTGCTAAAAAGTTGAGAGGGTTGCGACAGAAACTGGATGCACTTCGTGTACAAAACAGACAATCTCTTTGGGAGTATCATGGTTTCGGACGAAAACTCACTGTTACAAAGGGATTTCATTTGTTCAAATGTAACTGCAGTGATATTCTAAATCAAAGGCATCATCATAATAGTTTTTGATAGAAAGTCTTCACGTTTTCTTTGCTTGTGTTCTTTGCTTATTGCACTGTAACCACGGATAATCTTCATCGTTTAACAGGGTGCTCGGGTCAGCCTTGACTTTGAAGGGAGAAATTTCATAAAACTTTTCATAATCTTTAGACACGTCTGTCTTGCCCTCCAATTCCACGATGTCTCTTTTTCCTCAAAGAACTATGTGGCGTTTTGGCTCATCGTATGATGTATCCGCTTCCTTATCTTTTCTTTTTCTCGGTTTGCTAGACATGTCCTTCACATAGAAAACCTGCGCCACATCATTGGCTAGGACGAATGGCTCGTCTGTGTACCCCAGGTTGTTCAGATCCACTGATGTCATTCCGTATTGTGGGTCTACCTGTACCCCGCCTCCTGACAGATGGACCCATTTGCACTTAAACAAAGGGACCTTAATTTTGTTTCCATAGTCAAGTTTCCATATGTCCACTATGTAACCATAATATGTGTCCTTTCCCCTCTAGGTTGTTGCATCAAAGCGGACACCATTGTTTTGGTTGGTGCTTTTTTCATCTTGGGCGATCGCGTAAAATGTATTCCCATTTATCTCATACCCTTTGTAAGTCATTACAGTCGAAGATGGTTCCCTCGCCAATGAGTACAGGTCATCAGAATCAGTGTTGTCACACCTGAGACGTGTTTGGAACCAACTGCCGAAACTCCTGATGTGTTCACATGTAATCTAGTCGTCACACCGGTCCGGGTGTTTGGAGCGCAGAATGTTCTTGTGTTCATTGACATACGGGGTCACCAAGGTAGAATTCTATAGAACCGTGTAGTGTACTTGAGACCAAGAATGCCCGTCCCTACATATATACTATTGAGTCCCTTCCTAGCATGCCTTTTCCATCCAGTCTCCCCTCATACCGCGATTGAGGGAGACCTATCTTCTTAAGGTCATGAATGAAGTCAACACAAAACCCAATGACTTCCTCTGTTTGATGGCCCATGGAGATGCTTCCTTCTAGCCTAGCGCGGTTACGGACATGTTTCTTTAGAACTCCCATGAACCTCTCAAAGGGGAACATATTGTGTAGAAATACAGGGCCCAGAACGACAGTCTCGTCGACTAGATGAACTAGGACGTGTGTCATGATATTGAAGAAGGATGATGGGAACACCAGCTCGAAACTGACAAGACATTGCGCCACATCACTCCCTAACCTTGGTTGGATTTCTGGATCGATCACCTTCTGAGAGATTGCATTGAGGAATGGACATAGCTTCACAATGGCTAATCAAACATTTTCCGGTAGAAGCCCCCTCAATACAACTGGAAACAGTTGCATCATAATCAGGTGGCAGTCATGAGACTTTAGGTTCTGAAACTTTTTCTCTGCCATATTTATTAATCCCTTTATATTCGAAGAGTAGCCAGACGGGACCTTCATACTGAACAGGCATTCAAAGAAGATTTTCTTCTCTTCTTTGGTAAGAGCATAGCTGGCAGGACATTCATATTGCTTTGGAGGCATGCCGTCTTTTTCGTGCAAATGTTGCAGGTCCTCCCGTGCCTCCGTTGTATCTTTTGTCTTTCCATACATGCCCAAGAAGCCTAGCAGGTTCACGCAAAGGTTCTTCGTCATGTGCGTCACGTCGATTGAAGATCGTACCTCTAGGTCTTTCCAGTAGGGTAGGTCCCAAAATATAGGTTTCTTCTTCCACATGGGTGCGTGTCCCTCAGCATCATTCGGAACAGATAGTCCGCTGGGACCCTTTCCGAATATTACTTTTAAATCATTAACCATAGCAAGTACGTGATCACCGGTACGCATGGCGTGCTTCTTCCGGTGATCTGGCTCACCTTTGAAGTTCTTGCCTTTCTTTCGACTTGATGGTTGGTCGGAAGGAATCGACGATGCCCCAGGTAAACATTCTTCCTGCATTTGTCCATGTATATACTTTCGGTGTCATCTAAACAGTGCGTGCATGCGTGGTATCCCTTGTTTGTCTGTCCTGAAAGGTTACTGAGAGCAGGCCAATCATTGATGGTGACAAACAGCAACGCATGCAGGTCAAATTCCTCCTGTTTGTGCTCATCTCACGCATGTACACCGTTTCTAATCCACAACTGTAAAAGTTCTTCAACTAATGGCCTTAGATACACATCAATGTCGTTGCCGCATTGCTTAGGGCCTTGGATGGGAACTGGCATCATAATGAACTTCCGCTTCATGCACAACGAAGGAGGAAGGTTATAGATACATAGAGTCACGGGCCAGGTGCTGTGATTGCTGCTCTGCACCCCGAAAGGATTAATGCCATCTGCGCTTAAACCTCACCATACGTTCCTTGCGTCACCTGCAAACTTCTCCCAGTACTTTCTCTTGATTTTTCTCCACTGCGAACCGTCAGCAGGTGCTCTCAACTTCCCGTCTTTCTTATGGTCCTCTATGTGCCATCGCATACTCTTGTCATGCTCTTTATTTTTGAACAAGCGTTTCAACCGTGGTATTATAGGAGCATACCACATCACCTTGGCAGGAACCCTCTTCCCGGGGCGGTCGTCGTCAACATCACCAGGGTCATCTCGTCTGATCTTATACGGCAATGCACCGCATACCGACATGCGTTCAAATCCTCGTACGCACCACGGTACAGGATGCAGTCATTAGGGTATGCATGCATCTTCTGCACCTCCAATCCTAGAGGGAAAACAACCTTCTTTGCTGCATACGTACTGTCGGGCAATTTGTTATCCTTTGGAAGCTTATTCTTCAATATTTTCAGTAGCTTCTCAAATCCTTTGTCAGGCACACCATTCTCTGCCTTCCACTGCAGCAATTCTAGTACGGTACCGAGCTTTGTGTTGCCATCCTCGCAATTGGGGTACAAACCTTTTTTGTGATCCTCTAGTATGCGATCGAACTTCACCTTCTCCTTTTCACTTTTGCACTGACTCCTTGCATCAACAATGACCCGGTGGAGATCATGATCGGGCACATCGTCTGGTTCCTCTTGATCTTCAACAGCTTCCCCCGTTCCAGCATCACCGTATTCAGTGGGCACATAGTTGTCATCGTCCTCTTCTTCTTTGATGTCTTTCATCATAACCCCTATTTCTCCGTGCTTGGTCCAAACATTATAGTGTGGCATGAAACCCTTCTCCAGCAGGTGGATGTGAAGGGTTTTCCGGTTAGAGTAAGACTTTGTATTCTCACAGATAGGGCATGGACAACACTTAAAACCATTCTGCTTGTTTGCCTCAGCCACTTCGAGAAAATCACGCACGCCCTTAATGTACTCGGAGGTGTGTCTGTCACCGTACATCCATTGCCGGTTCATCTGTGTGCATTATATATAATTAAGTGTGCCAAAAACCATTACAAAACATTATGACTAGATAATTAAGTGACCAAATTAATATAAGTTCATCATCACATTAAAACCAAAGTACATACATAGTTCTCGTTGAACAACATATAGCTCTCCAGATCATCTAATTAATTAAACCATACATTGAAACTATGCAAAACATTTCAATTCGAAAACAAATGCGATCATAATCGCTACCAAGGTAACAATTGATCCAACTGCATAATGATACCAAGCCTCGGTATGAATGGCATATTTTCTAATCTTTCTAATCTTCAAGCGCATTGCATCCATCTTGATCTTGTGATCATCGACGACATCCGCAACATGCAACTCCAATATCATCTTCTCCTCCTTAATTTTTTTTTTCCTTCAAGAAATTGTTTTCTTCTTCAACTAAATTTAACCTCTCGACAATAGGGTTGGTTGGAATTTCCGGTTCACATACCTCCTAGATAAATAAAATCTATGTCACGTTGGTTGGCATAATTGGCATAAACAATCAATGAACCAAATAGTTATAAAGATAATATGTACCACATCCGAATCATAGACAGGACGAGGGCCGACAGGGGCGGATACCAAAACCATCGCACTAAATAATAAGAAGCAATAATAAAAGTAAGAAAATTATACAAGTATCTATCTAAACATACAAGTAAGAATTTTTTTTTCTTTCAGAAAGAAGTAAGAACAAGAGGCTCACTACGGTGGTGCCGGCGACGAGATCGGCGCGGGCGATCGACGGCGGTGAAGACGGGGACGGGACGTGATGGACCGCTAAACCTAGACAAATATTGAGGAAAATGGAGCTTAGAGGTCGAGCTTGGAGAGGAGAAAGCTTAAGTAGTGTGGCTCGGGCATTCCATCGAACACCTCATGTGCATAGGAGGTGAGCTAGAGCACCACAAAACCCTCCCCTCAACGGCATGATAAAACAGAGCACTCCACTGCTCTGCTCGGGGGCGAGAGGCATATATAGGCATGGCATTGGTCCCGGTTCATGGCATGAACCGGGACTAAAGGGCAGCCTTTGGTCCCGGTTCAAGCCACCAACCGGGACCAATGGTGGTGAGCCAGGAGCAAGGCCCATTTGTCCAGGTTCGTCCCACCAACCGGGACCAATGGTCGTGGGCCAAGAGCGAGGCCCATTTGTCCAGGTTCGTCCCACCAATCGGGACCAATGGTCGTGGGCCAAGAGCGAGGCCCATTCGTCCCGGTTTGTTCCACCAACCGGGACCAAAGGGGCCAGACGAACCGGGACCAATGCCCCCACGAGGTCCGGCAGGCCCCTTGGCCTCACGAACCGGGACCAATGGGCCCATGGGTCCCGGTTCGTGACTGAACCGGGACTAATGGGCTTATCTGGCCCGAACGTAAGCGCTGTTTCTACTAGTGATAGGGAAGGATCGGAGCGATCGCCTCTGCCACACCCTCTAGATCCACACCTACGGTTACTTCTGCAGGGCTTTGTCTGCACCTTCTGTAGGTTGCATCCGCAGAGGTGTTGAAGCCTCCAGTGTCATCACCTAGCATCTCAATTTGTTGGTCAAACACAGAGATTTGTGAGAAGAGATGAACAAATATAGAAGACTTGATGATGCTGATTGCTACAATGATTTGATCATAGTCCTAATCGAGATCGGTGAGGATATAGTCGACCATCTCCGGATCAGAGACCGGACAACCAGCATCTGCAAGTTCATCACCTAGGCTCTTCATCTTAGCGATGTAGGCGGGGACCGACATGGCACCCTTCTTGGTGTTGGCGATGGAGATCCTGAGGTTTGTAACCCGGGAAAGATACTCTGAGGCGAACAACGTGATGGTTGCAACCCACAGATTAAACGTGGTTTCCTTCCCCACAACTTGTAGCTCATAACTTACTAATCCTTCTATATCCATGTAGCGTACATAGGGTACATGGGATTTGGTGCGATGTCCATGGCTTTGTCCACCTGTTGTGTTTCCACCATATATGGTGGCATGGCGTCTGAGCCATCAAGGAGACTGGTTACCTGCACGCCATGCGGACCCGACATCAGTTGAGCCTTCCAGAGGAGGTAATTCTCCATTGTCAATTTCTCGGTTGGAGGTGGGCCGAGGTTGAGGGCGACGGCAGCCGAGTTGGAGGCCATGGCGTGACGTTTCTGTATGGTGTTTATGTAGCTAATGATAAGGAAGAGGTTGTGTTGGCTCTGTATGCCATGTATAAGTTTGAAGCATTCCTACTCTCCGACAGGAAAACCGTGTGGTATTTATTGATATGTGGCAGTGGCCGATTGTTTACAGGATGCGTACCTTCACAGAAAATGTATGACTTAATTAACACCATTAGTTCTTATCTTAACACCACATGCTTTAGCAAGGAGAGAGAGAGAGAGAGAGAGAGAGAGAGAGAGAGAGAGAGATTACACTTTACGATTTAAACAACCGTATCCACTGATATTACACTTTACGATTTAAACAACCGTATCCACTGATATTACACTTTACGATTTAAACAACCGTATCCATTAACAGTGGGCAGGCAAGAAAATTAAGAGACTGAATGAAATAAGTGTAGGTCACCAAAGATTTGACACCTGTAGTTTGCTTGGTTGTCAGGAGAGATTGTTTGCTCTGCAGTGCTCCTAGGGCATGATGTTGGCACGGCTGGCCTCTGATCTGCTGCAGCAGGCTAATACTTTGATCAACAAGGTTCGCCTTTAAGGTTTTCTTTGGTTTGGAGGAATCTTGTAGGAATTTCATAAGATAGGATTTCTATAGCAAAAAAAATATCATTTAGAGCCCTTTGGTTTGTAGGGATGAAATCTTATTCCTATGGAGGAATTCTTTCTAACCTCCACATTTCGTAGAAAAATGGACATTAACCTAGACTCAATGAAAAAACCATATGATGTAAATCAAAGGGCATCTCCTTCTGTATTCCTACTCATAGGATTTGATATACATGTCATCTCATTTCCTATGATTTTCCTATTTCTATGATTTTCTAACCCATGAACCAAAGAAGGCCTAAGTATGCACATGCCAAAGGAACGAGCCCCAACAACCTTGCTGAAGATGTGCTGGTGTACAAAATACCATGTTCACCTTTCCAAATGCTAGACTGAAAATGTTTTATATGAGTAATAGTGCACCAAATTTATGCACCAATGTGAAGTTGTTTTTGTCCATGCAAGGCAGGCGTTCTGCCGATTTCATTATTAAAATATGGAAGGGATAAAAAATAGTGTTGTCCCTATTTACAAGAGGTAAAAACTCTCCCAAAAAACTATTTTTTTTAGAAAAGGAGGATGACCCCAGACTCTACATCTGGATGATGCATGCAACCATTTTATTAATTATTCACAAAGACTTACAAAGTAATACATTAGGTAATGTGAAGCCACCATCTTGACAACATCTGTCGCTACTTGATCCTACCCACTTGATGAACGGGTGCCGATTGTCCGAGCCGAATACCAAAAAATACATCGCACCAAAGCCTAACATCTAAAGCCGGAGGCCCCAACCAAGTCGCATTGCTGGGTTGGGACACACACCAGTCCGGTGCACTCATGGAGGCCACCGCCGCCGTCCTCCACTGATCCATCTCCAAAGCAGGTACTGACGCATCAACCTTGCCAGGCCTGCCGTCGACACCACCACGGCTCCAGGCAACACCATCATTCTGCACGTATCCATCCACATGCACCCGTCGCCGAAACTCCTCAGCGCCAAGCCGCCAAAATCCACCGTCGGCGTTACGGTAGATGTAACACCGTTCCTTCTTTTGTCTCCTCCAGCCAGCACTTGCTCCAAAATGATGCCCCAGGAGGGAGAACGACAGCGAAGACGCCGTCATCGTCCGATCCGGTAGCCCAGATCTAGGGTTTCCCCCGGAACATCCAGATCGAGTTGATGTGACCTACAGTGACGATGCCTCGAGAAAGAAATGACGTAAGAGACGCCGCCATCATCTGCCAAGACCGCAGTCAGGCGCGATTTTCACCGGAAGCCACATTGTCCCGATCTCACGGCTGGCTGGAACCGCACGGAGCCTCGTCATGAAGACGTATGCCACCGTCGGTACTCCGGCAGAGATCCTCCATCCCTTCACCGGAGTCCTCATCACGCCGTCGGCCACCGACGTGAAGGATCGATGACGGATCTAGGTGGGATCCAGATCCGCGGCCGCCGCCATGCCCACCATTGCCAAAGAACACGCTGGTTCCCGGCGGCCATGGGAGCTAGCACCGCCGCTGCACGACCAGGGGCACCGCCCTGGCCGCTGTGCACAAGCTCCTCATTGGACTCAGCCCAGCCGATCCATGAGGGTCGCCGCCGCTTCTAGCCCCCTAGCCACTTCGGCGCCAGGTCCGCCGCCACTGCGGCCTATGCCAGCGGCAGCGGGGGAGGGGAGGCTGCATCTAAGTTGGCTACTCGCGGCGCTAAGATCGCCACATGGCGGTGCCCTTGAGAGGCGTCATGAGGGGGTCGCGAGGGCAGGATTTCTGTTGCGATTGTACAAAGATCAATCCTCAAAAGAAAAACTACATGGCTGAATTGGCTTCAAGGTAATGAAATTAGGAGCATAAAACTTCTCAATCCTCAAAAAGGTGTTTTATACACGATATCCTTCCATGCAGTTGACAAACTCTATTTTGTGAAAGCTAGCATGTCTTATGCAAGAAAAACAAAATGTCTCTTTTTTTGCGGGGTAAAAACAAAATTTCTTAGAATTGGTTGCAAAAGAGATACATTGCTTTCAAGTTTAGAGTATCTGCACTTACGGGGAAAGTAAGATAATTGACTCGATCTTCTTTTGACCTAGCATGAAAATGAACAAATAAGAGAATCAGCTCGACATACTAGATGGACCAAATATCTTGACTTAACTACGACGCTGGATATGGATGCATGTGATTTTCTTTACCTCTTTGACGATATAGTTGAGTATTAGGGCTTCCTTGGTTCGCAAACCTTTGAAATCTAAGAATATGCAGAACACCAGAATATCATAGAAATGCATATGCAAAATAGAGTATTATTGAAACCTTTTTTTCTAAAAAAAATAGATGCTTGGTTCAGATGAATAGAGAAAGCACAGTCGTATTAAAGTCAACCTACATGCAAAATAAAATTAGAATTAGGGATAAACGGCGCCAGAAACCCCGTTTAAATTTTTTTGTTAGCTCAATAGTTCATTTTCTCAGTAAAAAGTAACTTTTTTGAATTGTTAGACCGATAAGTGGGCTAAAACGATGCACCGTTTAGATCGATGCGTCATTTACATCCCTAATTTGGATGTTAGTATGACACTAAAGATCTTGTTCTTGTAATTTTTTGTGGAGAAATTCTAAAATTAGTTTACTAGGGATTGTAAATTTTTGAGTTTTCATTTGAATCGAATAAAAATTACCACAGTTTGTTTGCTCCAATCCTTTGAGCCCGAAGAATGAATGGTGTGACGAACCGAAGATATCCTATTATGTGTTTCTATTGAGTTTTCCTACATGAACAAAGGAGGCATGTATGACAAAGCATGATCACAGCGGCAGAATTGCACTTGGCTCACATGGCTCCACTAGTTTTCTTTCGGAAATAGAGTATGTGACACAGACCCAAAAAATATATAAGCCATAATCCGACCCACACAGTAGCTGAGCTTGGGACGAATCACACTTCAGTGTAAGTTCTTTCTGACGTTGTACCCATCATTTAGACATTGCACATTAAGTTTTACATGTACTATAGACCAACCGTCTCTTCTTAAGGATTCTGCTTCCTATATAATCTCCTCTTCTTCACACGTTGGAATACGTGACCTCCCCTAGAACCTGCCGTGATTTTTTATGATTTTGTTATACACTTAATCAAATACTCGGCACCCAAGCGTGCATACGTATGATAGGAAAAGACAATGAAGAGTTGCAAAAGAATATGACGGAACAATGCAGGAATCAGACCGGGTGATATTCACAGGTTTCGGCACAATAAATTCAAGGAAGATGCATGGGAAAGACGTGTAGTTTCAACTTAGAATTGTGAGGCATCAGAATAACCTATCGAGTAAGTGTCCGTTTTACAAGAAGTGCGATATACACCGTCAGTAGTTCAGTGGGACAAAGCCGTGACTTTGACAAACACCTAATACGGTAGGCACAAACTCATCGTTTCTGAAAACAAGAGAGGCCATACTGTTGTACATGACAAGTGTGCGTCAGTGCGTGCTTCTTTGAGTTGTACGCGGTGTTCTAAACCAATGTACGTACGTGCACGCCTGGAGTGAGAGTAGTCACAACTTTTAAAGTTATAATGCGAGTCAATTGCTGGATGTCTGAGAGTCTGCACCTGTATTGTGTTAAAATAAAGTGATGAAGCTTACACATACTCCCTCTGTATCTGTAATAATTTAAATAATTATAAGACGTTTCATACTCCCTTCGTAAAAAATTTAACAATTGTTTAAGGGGGAGTACGTGCGTGCTTATTCGCCGTGGGATGAGCTGAAGTGTACGTGGCCATCCTAGCACCGCCGGATCTCTTGAACGCGGTTCGTTCACCACTTGGCCGCGCGCGTGCCGTGCCGCCGAACCCACCCATCGCGCTCTCATCTCAATTGGTTCGCGCCGATCCGACTCCACTCGCTCAACTCTCCGCCGCGCCCGGCCGCCGCCCCCAGAGCAGCACGGCGTACCACGATCCACTCTCAGCGTGGAGGCGATGGCGGGAGGGTCATCGTCGTCGCCACGCGGCGGTGTCGGCGCTGGTGGCGCTGCTCGGCTTCGGCCTCGTGGCCCACATCGTCGTTCCGCCGCTCTACTGGCACGTCGCCGAGCCACTCGGCTGCTCGGCGGGTGTCTGCCCCAAGCTAGTGCGCCTGCGACTGCTCCAGCTCCCCCAAGGTACGAGTACCACTCTTGCTGTCGGTGCCGGACCTACCCGCCCAGATCTCCGTGCTGCACACCAGTTCGACATGGCCCTTCTTTCCGTGCCTTCACCGTGCAATTTTTCTGTGCTGTGCGACCAATGCGTTTCGAGCCGCTGGCTATTTCCTTCTGCTGTGGACGGGACAAGGTAGGACCGTGGATAGGCTAAGAACTTGGCATGATATGCAATCTTGTGTACCGAGCGTGCAGTGCAATGCCTTTGTAGTCCCCGGCTATTGTATTATGCTGTGGACAGGTCACGGTATGATTGTGGATAGGCTAGGAACTTGTGACTTGAATGCCCTAACAAGCATGAATGGATTAGCTTGCTGAGTTTGTTCAGCGCTTATGGCTTATGCATCAGAGTTTCTATGCCCGGCCTTGACATGGCTGATCAATTATAACTTCAGGCATGCTTGAAATTATCTGGTGACTGGTTTAACGGGTAATTAACTAATTATTGCTTCTGATGTTTCCAGACTGTGCCAAACAGTTCAAAGAGGTCAAGATTGGTGCTTCCAGTGAAGAAACAGAGTTACTGATAGACGAGCTAAAGCATAGAGAGGAGGAAGCAACAGGAGCTCAGCAACAAGCGGATGTAAAATTGCTCGAGACCAAAAAACTAGCTTCGAAGTATCAAAACGAGGCTGACAAATGGAGTTCAGGTAGGGATACATGTGAAGAAGATAGGGAAAAGTCAGCAGAGTCAATGCTCGGTTAAAGGAAATTAACTGCTTTGTGGGAGGAAAGGGCTCGGGAACTCGGATGGAAATCTATGAAACCACACCGGAATGATTAATGAACACTGAAGGAGATACAACATGCGAACCAATAGAGATCTCATTACAAGCACGCTTCCTCGGTGATAGAGTTAAGGACAAAAAAAGGTTTCACTTCTGGTTATCTTGTCTCACTTTGTGCCACGACGAGCTCCCTTGTCCATAGTTCATTTGTATTTGGGTTTGTAGTATACGTCCATAGCTGTTTGTCAACATTGTGTTAAAATGGCCATAGATTGACACTCATCGCCTGTAAGTCTTGGAAGGGTGATCAGTTTCTTGGTTGTGTATGAATGATGGTAGTATTGGAGAAGGAATTGCACTTATTTCTACGGTCAGGGGAACTGGACTGTTGTTTGATGAGTTGTGACATTCCCTTCCCCCCCCCCCCCAAATTCTCATGATAGTACCTGAGAAGAGAAGGAAGATGATGTAGTATATATTTATTTGAGATAATATTTTGGCCAAGTGACTACCGAAGACATTGTCAAAGAAAGGGAGCTCGACTCCCAAAGACTTGTCCAGACCTTCAATTTGAACTGTGCATGGCATTGTGATATGGACACCTTATGTGCTCGTGCATTCTTTCTTCCAGAACTTCCGCACATTCCTTTTCTGCTCGACTGAGAATTTAAGTTTTCAGCCAAACATGTTTACAGTAAATGACATATCTCCCACAATAAATGAAATTCCTGGCTTTTCCAACTCTCGGAACATGGGCAAAGTTCAACCTCTTACATAAGCTCTTCATGTTCTTATCTACCACATAAACTCTTCATATTCTTCTCAACCATGTGGCATGTCTTATAAGTAGAGTATTTGTTGCTATCTCTTCCTCATGAATTGGAATTGTAGGCTACGACAATATTTCTCAAGTGTGTTGATCGGAAAATGGTAAAGCATGTTAAGAATGATAGGCCACGGGACTACCGGAAACAGTTGGTTGCTAGTAAGCTGTATGCACAAAGCGTTGTGTATGTCAGAGTTACATCTCCATGTAACCAAGCTACTGGTAACATCCAGATCCAAGCAACAGGCTCGATTGCGAAGACAGAATTAACGAGAAGATGTGGAGCCTCAAGGAACATGGAAAACCTCACACGTACAAAAAGCTAACCGGCTGCAGAAAAAACAACATGGTCCTTCCTACTGCATCTTGTTTAATAGGGTAACTCGCCCATCTTCTGCACTAGCCTGTCATGCTTGGACGTCCATGCGGCACTGTACTAGCTGAAATATATGCACATGTGCCATAAGGAAAGTCACAACAATCTTGTTCATGATATATGATGGTGTACAAATTGCAACTCATGTCCTCGTTTCCAAAAGTGGAAGTGAAACCCCTTTATACAACAAATTGGAAGTTGAATTTATTATGTATCAACGTGCATCAATCCCATGGAAATAAAATTTTGGTATTGGGGAGCCCTCAATAAATAAAAAGGCACTTTCTACTATTTTCATGTGGTTGGGGATTTTATTTCTGAGAAAACTGATGGGCCATTACCCGGAAAAAAACAGACGTCTTCAAAGTTGGTTGCATAAGAAAGAAGGTCTGCAGAGTTTTTGTGTAAATGTGCTCGGTCTTCTTTCCATGACCCAACATGAAAAGGATTAGATAAGTAAATTAGCGAGCTATCTCTCGATATGCTAGATGGACCAAACCTACAGTGATCTGGCTAGGGCAATGGAATGACATGCTTGTTATTTTGTTCCCCTCTTTGATTAGACGTTTAAGAAGGAACTGAGCATAGCGGCACCATTTCATCTTGCTCACAAGATCCCCGTACAATTCTCATGTATATCTTAGATGTCGGCCAAATTCCATATACAAAAATAGTTCACACTCCCCCAAAACAAAATAGTTACTAACCATGCATTGAACTTAGCTCGACGCCAATTCATAGTACCATGATCTATTTTTCTAGATTAACCAAATATATCCACGATAAATAAACTTGCCACAAGAGAACAACTTAATAAGGCAAGTAGTCAACAGACTCAACACCCAAAATGTGATTCCAAGGCTCACACTTAGCTCTCGCAAGAAAATACGGTCCAAATGCCCCATCGATACAACATCCCTCACTAATCTTATAAAAGTCAATATGGATCTTTGGCAAATTGTCCCCACTTTGTATGTATGGTGGATCACCCACCTCACTATTCAATTCCAACCGCAATGACCAACCGGGAAAGCCCACCGATCGTAGCGTCCGTTGTACTCAATTGTAGCACGTTGTCCGACTTGCTGCAACTTTCGTCGTTTTCGGTTGTATCATGTCGTCACAACGGTTACAATATCTGCCCTCGTCACGACGACCCTCGTCATGACAGCCCTTGCAACATGTCGCCGTACTGCTTGCAACACGTCGTCCAACCGGTCGCAGCGTCCGCCGTTGCCGGTTCCAGCAGGTCGTCACAATGGTCACAACTTCAACCTGCATCGCTCGTAGCACGTAATCCCGCTAGTCGTAGCATCTGCCATTACCGCATGCTACATATAGTTCCACTGGTTCCAGCATCTGTCTTGTTGTTAGCAGCATGTTTTGCAACATGTACTGTTGCATTCGCAACATGTATTGTTAAAATTTGCAGCATGTCGCCCACCGGTTGCAGCATTCACCCATGCCACTCGTATCAAAATTTGTGCATGACATCACTTAGGTGCGACTTAGCTATCTCACATCTAAATGCGCCCTAGACATACCCATATTTAATTTAAGAGTTTACGACAAAATTATAGCTATGAAACTGCCTGAACAAATAACCATGTAATGCACACGACAAGCAAAACAAAAGAGAAACGGGGTGTTGCCCATGATGCACCGGCACCAAAGACAGCCAAGCAAATGCGGCATAGAGAACCAGCCTACTGCCATCAGGAGGATGATGTGGGTCTACTACGCAATTGAAAGAAACCGCATCAGTATTTTCTGGGGCTATCTCAGCCCACTTTGTATGCTTTTTTGTGTTGCTATTTGTTCTTTTACACTTGTACCTTTCAGATTTCAAAAATCAACAAAAACAAAGCAACATCGTTCTCTAACACCAAGGAGGTATCCAGCCCCCTCGCCTTAGTTGAAAAGATGCCGCACCGTCAGGCTGTAGAAGAATTCACCTGACTGCTGAGGAAGATGTCGGTCTTACAACAAATATTGAAACAACGGGGAGCAGAACCACCTCGACACGGGAGGCACACCGCATAGTGGCACCACCATCCACAACACTCAAGTGCATATGGAAAACTGATGGAGGAAAGTGAAGAAGATCAGAACTACAGTAAAATACCAGAATAGATCGAGGGACGTCGAGCACAAACCAAATGATGGCATTTGAGAAATTAGGCATCCACAACTGCGGTCATATTGTAGGCACTAGGAAGGGGAACCCTATTCCCTTCCAGCCGGGATCAAGGGTGCCAAACCTGCGGGACACAACCATGGACGCCACTGCAGGAAAATACCACTTGAAGGATCATGGAAGCTCACATGTATGTAGTTTGTTGCTCCGACAGGGATGTCATCCGTTCAACGGATTAGATGGGTATGAAGTTTGGCCCGGTATTCGAAGCCTTTCTTGTTTCACAGACACGTGTCTACTTGCCTTTCAAACCAATTAACAATAAAACGAGCTTAAATTCTCCCGTCCTTGTCATTCAATGCACACTGGTTCTTTCTAAAAGGAAAACATTGCATCAATCGAACATGTGATGATGTCCTAGGAGGAGACGGTCACAGGGATGTTATTAGTTTAAGATGGTGTAGTGCAGATTTACTTGAAGTGACCACCGAAGACATTCTCAACGAAAGCGAGAGAGACTACTGAAGAGTTCTCTAAATCATGTTAGAGCTTTTTCATTTGAACTGTATGTGGTATTCTACTAGACATCATATGCCCTCGTTTTCTGAAATATCGTCTATGTAAATGGAATTTAATCATCCCATGTTTCTTCCGGAACTTTCTTATGTACCTTCTCTATGCACAATAGGATTTAGGTTCTCAACCATACATGACCACAATAAATGAAATAACTGCATGTGTCAACTGCCGGAACCCGGGAAGAGTCCAACATCTCAACATCGACTCTTCAAATTATTGTGCACCATACCACACTTCTTATATAAGTAGATTTTTTGGTGCTGCCCCTTTCTCTAGAATTGTAATTGTACACTCTAAAAACATTGCTAAAGTGTGTCAACTAAATAATTTGTAGGGCGATAGGAATGGTAGGCAATAGGATCACTAACACAGGCGTGTGCTATGTACATGGATCCAGTGACTTGCCGCTGGCAAGTCACAACGTGCCTAAGCCTTATGTATCCTGCCGCTCCTGCATATTAGACGGTCAAGATGAATCAGGACATATCTAGACTTTGCATTTCTTGACAACTGGATCCAATACTTCTTCTGCGTCGACATGATAGTCAGCACGACACCTTGCTGGCTCGATGCGAGGCGGATAGCCTGGTAGTGCTGCAGCTTGAGCGCGGCGCCATCCTTGCTCGCCGTAAGGCACACATAGCACCTCCCAGTGCAACATCCTTTGCTCCACCCTCTTGCGCTCCTCCTAACGGCACACTCGAGCGACATGATCATGTCAGCCGTCGATGACACTTGTACCCCCAGCGCAATAGTAGCGACAACACGCGCGCCCTCCTTGCCCGTGTAGTGCTTCATAAGCTATATGATGCGCTAAGCTTATAGACACTGATACCGCTTGTGCCTACTCAAGCTCCTCCACATTGCCGCGTTCAAGGCTTCCTATGCTACTTATCATAAACAATGCAACATGATGTTGGCGGCCCGGCAAGACGGCGCCTTGCTCTATCACCGAAAGGAGATAGACTGATGGATAATGAACTGACATCGTATTCTATAACACAAATTCCAACTCGTTATTCCCATATGTGCATAAGAAAGAGTTTGGGGGATAAAAGGTAAGTTCACTAGTCCAAGCACATCACTAATTACTTCTCCAAATTACCATGTCCCCAATATATTGCTTGCCAAACGTGAGAATGGAGGAAAAAGAAAGAAGTCTGAGGCTGATAAGTGGACCTAGCAATTATTTAGCCTCCAAAGTAATGTTGTTTGGTCGGGACTCTAGAGTGCAGAATAACTATTAGATAGCTATTGGAAGGTTAAGATGAATGAGTAAGCTATGTTATAATTTAAGAGTTCACAAAGCTTATTCTAATGGCGATGCCCATGACACACCGGCACCAGAGGTAGCCAAGAACACCGGCAGGGATGTCATCCGTCAAAAGGATTAGTTGGAAAGGAAATTTGGCCGACATCCTAAGACTTTCTTGTTTGACATGCACATGGCCAATGGCCACCCAAATTGATTGAAAACAAAAATGAGCTTAAATTCTCCCGTCCTTGTCTTCCCAAATGCATTGGCTCTATGAAACGGCAAACATTGTATCTCAAATCAAACTTGTTGCGTTGTTCTCAGAGGACAAAATGATGGGGAGTCGATTATTTTATGATGGTGTGGTGCATATTTCCTTGAGACAATATTTTAATGAATTGACTTGCGATGACACTATCAATGAAAGGGATAGAGACTCCCGAAGACTTCTCCAAATCAAGTTAGAGCTTTTCCATTTGAGGTGTACATGGTATTGCGCTAGACATCTTATGTGCACGTGCTTTCGAAATCTTTTCTATGTAAATGGAATTCATTCATCCAATCTTTCTTCCAGAACTTTCTTAAGTACCTTCTCTGCTCAACACTAAATTCAAGTTTTTAACCAAACATGCCTACAATAAAAAAAATAACTGCATTAGCCAACTCTTAGACATGGCCAGAGTTCAGCCTCTTTACATAGAGTCTATATTCTTCTCTACCATACTACTCTTATATACAGAGTTTTTGGCATTGCCTCTTTATCTAGAATGGTAATTGTACACTTCAATAACATTGCTCAAGGGCATTGACTAGAAAAATTGTAGGGCTATAGGAATGGTAGGCAACGGGACCACGGGCACGGGCATGTGCTATGCACATAGATACAGAGACTTGCTGCTGGCATGTAACACCCTTGTGTATCCTTCTTCGAACGCATATTGGACTGTCAAGATGAACCAGAAGATTACCATGCTTGGTAGCTCTCGGCGATTGGATCCAACACGCCTTCACAATCTGCTCGATGCTCAAAGATACACCATCCCCGGTCGATTGCAGGCGGAGCACATAGTAGTGTGGATCTAACACGCCTTCACTATCTGCTCCACCTAGACGGTGGCGGCTTCCTCGCTCCACATGTGGCAGGTACCTTTTAGTGTGGTAGAATTCTCTTCACCTGCTTTCGCTCTTTTTCATGACGCAAGGGCAACTGCGAGACATCATTTCGGCCGAGCCGGCGAGCTATGGCAGGTGCGCGACCCAGACTCCTTCATGAGCATCCATCATTGATGCGGCGTGCACCGCCGGCACAGTGGCAGCAAATGCACGCTCGCCTGACTTGTGGGTGAGGTGCTTCGTAAGCTATATTAACGCGCTCAGCTTACTGCATATCAACCCCCTCTGCAGCGCAACGTTCAAGGCCACTTTGAGGTATCCTCCGCTATTTAGTCGCAGAACACACAACACCAGGCCAGCAGCCCGTCGCAAAGTAGCAGCAGGCGAGCACGAGGCACCATATTCTGCGCGGCAGATTTAAAACATGATAAATTCATGGGTAACTGAGTGATATCATACTCTAATACTCTGTTACTAAGCGCAATTTACAAATCGCTACACCCATGAATAAGCAAGAGCTTGGGAATAAAAAAGCAAATCCCTAGTCTAATCCCATCACTAATTCCTTCTCTAAATTCCAATGTCCCCTCCATCGGATAGGGTACACATGCCACAAGGAACATCCAAGTAAGAACAACTCTAGCAGATGCCCTATCTTCCGGACCTGCAAAATCGTTTTGCGGTTCCCCTAAAACGATTTTGTGGGAAGTGATGCGCCCCAATAGAACAGATCCCGCAAAAACTTGCTGCAAATTTAAAAACATAGCTCCTGCTACAAAGTTTATGACACAACACACCGGTGTTCATCATACACAGGTAAAAACATAGATCAAACTGCGGGAGCGGCAGTGGCTCAGTGCTTGACGCAGAGGAAAAACAGCTTCGCCGATTTGCGGCAAGAGTGGGCGAAGGCGTGCTCCTCTTTCGCTGTGGGGAGACTGTCGACGGCCCCTTCTTCTCCGGCCTCGACGGTGCGCTCCGCGGCAATGAGTTTTGCATCTGCCTTCGGCAAGCCATCGTGTGCAGCTACAACTCCTCGGGGAGGCGGTTGGAGTGGGCCCAAGGTCACCTCCCACTGCTGCGGGAGAGGCGGCCAAACCCCCGCGCTTGCTGCGACCGTCAGCCTTGACCGGGGGGGAGGAGCTGCCGCCCCCCATGTTGTCGTGCAAGATCTATTGCGGCGGCAACCAACAACGGCTACGGCTACCACGCCCGCGTGTGGATCCCGCTATCGCCCGAAAAAAGAACTACGCCAAGTGGAAGCTTTGATGTTAGGACCAACCTCTGCTTTCGACTGAAAAAACGAGAATGACGACTAATAATTATCCAGAAAATTAGTAGAAGCGGAAACAGATTCCTTCTCTTTACGAAAAAGCAGATCATTCCTCAAGTCCACATGAATATGAAAAACACAAGAATATGATAGAAATGGGTGCAACATGAGTATTGTTTTTACAAATTGAAGTCACGAGAACTGAGTTTTAGCAAACACATGAATTTCACAAATTTTGATGTTGGTTCACATGAATATAAAAAACATATCACATAGTCAAATTACAGTCAACCACATGAGAAGATATAATTAGTATGTTAATGTGACACTAAAGATCTTTTTTTGTACTTCATGTGTAGGAATTCTAAAAAGTGATCCATGTGGATTTTAAACGTCCTATGTTTATTTATTTGAAATTGAGCTCAAGAGAAAATTTCCTCGGTTTCTTGTTTAGTCCATCCGTCCAAGCATTTGAACCAGAAAAGTACATAGTATCACAAAATGGAAAAATCTCCCCATTTTATATGATTTTACCAACTTCTCGTGTGAAACAAATAGTCCTTACATATTTAACAAAAGAATTGAGAGTGCATGCATCGCTGTGTTTCCCTCATAAGGCTCAGCTAGCCTTCCTTTCAGAATTTTTCAATCCACAACCATGCAAAAGATCATAAAAAAATTCGTAATGGCACATTAAGATGAACTTGGGCCTGTTAATGTAAGTTTTTAAAGTCATTTTTTTGTAGTACTCATCTTTTTAGATGCTGCCCCATAAATACCCAGCCGCCCATATAGATATTCTGCTAGAACTTCCTTTATTTCTTTATGATTTTGTTCCACACCTGATCAAATACTGGATAACCAAGTACATATGAGAAGAAAAGACAAGAAAAAGTTTCAAGGATATGACGGAACAATGCTTACAAATTCTGGCTGGGTAACATCCATGGGTTTCTTCTCAAAAGATTCAAGATGGATGCATGGGAAAAATTGTGTAGTTTCGACATAGAATTGGGAGGCATCAGAACAACCTATCGAGTAGGTGCCCGTCTTTTGGGAAGCCCGATACTGGCTGACTGTAGATGAACTATGGCGGGCACAACAGCCTCTATGCTTTTGACAAAGAAGCCAAATACCTCTTGTATACTCCGCATTCACGCATGTAGATGTCCATCCATGCAGATCAGAAGGATTTGATTGTGTCTTGTGCATGCTTATGTGAGTTGTACCGTGTCAATGCACATGCCCTAGGGAGAGAGTAGTTACGTACTCGCTGCTTCCATATATGTAGGGCATAATACGTCTTTCGAGGTGACCTTTGACCACCAATAAAATTATAGTATATGAGATGTATGATATAAAAATTATATCATTAGAAACTTCTTTCACATACGATTTCGACGATATGTTTTGTGTAGCATGCATGTTATACTCCCTCCGTTCCAAAATAATTGTCTTTCTAGCCATCTCAAATGGACTACAACATACGGATGTATGTAGACATGTTTTAGAGTGTAGATTCACTCATTTTGCTCCGTATGTAGTCACTTGTTGAAATCTCTAGAAAGACAATTATTTCGGAACGGAGGGAGTATATCATTGTGCCAACCCATGGTCAAAGGTAATCTTGAAAAACATATTAGGCCCTACATAAATGGTCATGTCCAAAGAAATTATATACAGAGGGGAGTAGCACAATCGCTGCTCAGTCCAAAGAAATTACAATATATTGCCGTTGGATCATGTAAAATTGAACTTGTTGCACTTTTTCCACAGTGTCCCATAGTAATTTGCAATTTGCGCAAGGTGTAACCACTTTAGGAAAAAACAATAGGCTCAAACTTTGGAGCCATATGTCAGTATGGTAGGTGTACCGACCCACATGCCAGGTGTTTCTTCCACATCCTAACATCATTTCTCCAACATGGTCATGACGAGTCGACACCGCCTAGGTAGCTCATCTCTCTAGAGGGCTCTTGGTGGTCGATCCCATGAAGGAACAAAAACCCCCCTCAGTTGAAGCCCTATATCCACTCAAGCTATGCCTCTTTCATCTAGTTAACTAGTTCGAGGATGAGCTCAATACTAAACCCATGGCGGTCGCTGAATGTATGGTACAGACCTTGCTGATTGGGTTGTTAATTTTTTGCCAAAATTTCATATCCTAGATAGATTTGTACACTATAAGATGTCAATCCAAATCAGGGACATACATTTGAATCATCTCCCAAAGTGAAATTTATTGAATATCACTCAACGGAGGAGCGGTAGCTGTCGCGTGTGTGTAGTTGCTGCTCCAGCAAGGGTGTCATCCATCCCAAGGATTAGATGGGAAAGAAATTTGGCCATTTGGCATGATTGACAATAAAAATGAGCTCGAATTCTTCCGTCCTTGTCTTCACAAATGCATTTGCTTTATTTAAAAGGCAAACATTGCATGTCCAATTAAACTAGTGGTGTTGGTGTGAGAGGAAACATACACGTGGAATCCATTAGTTTAAGATGGTGTAATACATTTTTAATTAAGATGATATATTTTAGTAAAGTAACTACTGACGACCGTTTAAAAAAGGCAAAAGAGGCCCTCGAAGACTTCTTCAAATTATGTTAATCCTAGTACCTTACCACTTGAACCATGCATGGTATTGTGCTCACCTTAGGATTCAAATTTTGAACCAAACATGACCACAATAAATGAAATAATTGCATGTGCTGACTCCCGGAACATGGGTATAGTTGAATCTCTTTACATAGACTCTTCATATTCTTCTCTACTATACCACACTCCTTATATAAGTAGAATTTTTGGCGCTGCCTCTTTCTCTAAAACTTTAATTGTACACTCTAATAACATTGCTTGAGGACGTTGACCGGAAAATTGTAGGGCGATAGGTAGGTAGGCAACAAGAGCACCAGCACAGGCGTGTGATATGCACATGGATTCATTGACTTGCCCCTTGCAAGTCATGGAGTAACCAAGCTTCCGCATCCTTCGTTGATCGCATATCGGACGGCCAAGATGAATTAGAAGATAAGTAGGTTTCGCAGTTCGTGCCAACTGGATCCAGTACTTCTTCGCCATCATGTTGATGCTTTGTGCGGCACCTTCCTCACTCGATCGGAGGCAGAGCATTTGTAGCAGCGCCCTGGCCGGTTGCCTTCGAAGCCCGACGCGTTGCTGCGTGCGTCGTCGTCGTCGTTGTCCCGCGCACCTCCCCGACGCCGCTCACGCGCACGCCACTGCGCCGCGCTGTACAGCAGCTGTCCGTCCACGCCCTCGCCGCCTGCCTGTCCACGCCGACGGAGGCGCTCGTCGAACGCCTTCAGGCGCCCGAGCGCGTCCTCCAAGAGCAGCGTGCCCAAGTCGCAGAACTGCTCCATTCCGGCGACCGCCACGTACAGTCGATACGGGACGCAGTCCAGGAGTTTCTTCACCTTCGCCGCATTGTCGAGCGTCGCCCCGAGCCCGGTGAAGCGCGTCGCCATGCCGCAGATTTTCCCGGCGAACGCGTCCAGCGTCTCGTCGCTCGCCATGCGCAGCAGCTCCCACTCCCCGCGCAGCGTGCCCAGCCGCGCCACGCGCACACGATCTGCTCCGACGAACCGGGCCTTCAAGCTGTTCCAGATTTCCGGCGCGGTCTTCTTCGCAGCCACCTGCAACAGGAGGTCGTCGCTGAGCGCCCGGAGCAGATAAGCCCTCGCCGGCTTATCTTTCTTGGCGATCACCGCCGACACCGCGTCCTCCGGCGGCACCACCGCCTCCCACAGCCCTGCGGCGTCCAGGTCGGACTCCATCTTGATGGCCCAGGTGACGTAGTTGTCCCCCGTGAGCACCGGCGCAGGATGCGCCACCGCACCGCCCGAACCGCCACCGTACGGCACGATGGACATCGCCGGCGCGCTCTGATCGTCACGAGGCTCTGATACCAACTGTTGTTGCCGAGCTGCCCTAGCCCTAGCTCTCCTCTCCCTCTCGCTTGGTTCTCTCTCACTCGACGCCGTCGCTCACACGACAGAGAAAGAAGAAGATCCGAGAGGGAGGAAGAGGAGTGACACGGTGAGGGTTTTCCCCGGCGCACGAACGCCAATACCACGAGCTTGTACTCGTACAACCCACACCGTTACAACGATCACCATGGCGGCATTTATACCCGGGCAACATCGGGCCACGACCCGCACTCCCGTGCCCACCACGCCACCTGGTTCGGCCCGCTTGCGGCAGCGCAAGACGACGCGCTCCAGCGCTCTCCGCGCCCAGCCCGCAACGAACCAGCGCGCCCGCCGCGTCTCTGACCTCCAACGGCTACCCCACGCACGCACCCGTGCGGTGTTCACCCGCATGGACATGCCCATGCATCACGCGCGCACACACACGCACGTCTACCCCGCGCCCGTGGCGCACCCGACGCGTCCTGCTCGCGCCCATACACGGGCCGGTCGCGTCCGGTGCGCCACCGCGGCTTATTTGCCCTACATGATGTAGTGCTTCATAAGCTATATTAATGCGTCAGCTTACCGACACTTACCCAGCTCGTGACTACTCAAGCTCTTCCACGTTGCCGCGTTCAAGGCCTCCTCTGCCATTTAGCCATAAACTACGCAACACCATGCTAGCGGCCCGGCTCGACGGCGCCCTGTCCTATTCGGCAGATCACAAGGAGATAGACTGATGGATAAATTAGTGATATCGTGTTCTAAAATGCAAATTCCAACTCGTTATTCCCATGTGTGCCTAACCAAGAGTTAGGGAATAAAAAAGAAGTTCACTAGTCCAATCCCATCACTAGTTTGCGAAACGTGAGTGAAGGAAGGAAGAAGAAAAGAAGTTCAAGGCTGACAAGTGGGCCTAGCATTTATTTAGCCTCCCAAAGTTGTGTTGTCTAGTGGTCTTGAGCGAAGAGTACAGAAATGCTACTACCTCCGTCTCGGTGTATAAGTCATTCGCGTAGTTCTAGGTCATCGATTTGAGGAATTAAATATGTGTTATATGTCATGAAAAGTATATCACTAGATTTCTACACGGATGTAGTTTCTAAATATATACTTTTTGTCACATATAATACATATTTAGATAGTTAAATTGTCGACCTAGAACTACGCGAATGACTTATACACCGGGACGGAGGGAGTAGACACAATGACTAAAGCAACTGGACTTTATGGATCACTTATCAGACTTAGATGAAAAGTCTTTCCCTTTTTAATTAGGCTAACCTTCTCCTCCTAATTAACACTACCACCCCATGAATTTAATTGGTGGGGTGGACGCCCAGCCCCATAAAGCCCCCATAATTGCATGTTGATCTAACGAAGCTCGTGAGTGTAACTGTCGGATATTTATCGGAAGGCTAAGATGAATGAGTAGGCTACGTTATAATTTAAGAGTTCACACAGCTTGTTCTAACGGAGATGCCACCACAACCCAGCACCAAAGGTAGACAATAAAAATGGAGCAGAGAGGCTATGCCCACAATTGAAAGAAACAATATCTGTACTCCATCGGGCTATCTCGGCCCCACTTTGTAGGTCATTTGTTTGTTATTTCTTCCTTACACTTGAACATTTCAATATTTGAAAAAAATGAAAATATACAACGGGCCATCCTTCTCTAACGCTGAAGAGGTATCCATCCCCTCGCCTTAGGTCTGAAAGGCATTGCGCTATCGGGCTGTAGAGGCGTTCTTCTGAGAGTTGAGGAAGATATCGGCCTTGCTGACAACATTGAAACAACACTGACTAGTACCACCTCGACGCGGGAGGCACACTAGTCAGTTACATCGTCAGGTCACGAACATTCGAGTGCAGAGGGAAAGCTAATTGCGAAACTTGAAGAAGAGGACAATTATATAAATACTAGAACAAACTGAGGGACGTCGAGTGCAAACCAAATCGCCGCACAAGAGAAATTAGGCCCCACGGCCTCCGTCACGTCGCAACCACGGGAAGGAGAACCCTATCCCCTTCCACCCAGGATCTAGAGAGCCAAACCGCTGGGACACAACCATGGATCCCACTACCGGAGAACACCACAAGAAGAATTATGGGAGTTCACATCTATGTAGTTATTGCTCCGGTAGAGATGCCAACGTCCAAAGGATTAGTTGGAAAAGATACTTTCAGACGCCCCTGAGCGTTTCTTGTTTGACATGCACCATTGGCCATCCAGACTAATTGAAAACAAAAATGAGCTTAAATTCTCCCATCCTTGTCTTCCCAAATGCATTGGCTTTGTCGAAAATGCAAACATTGTATCTCGATCAAACTGGTGGTGTTAGTCTAGAAGGAGATGGGGAATCAATTATTTTAAGACGGTGTGGTGCATATTTACTTGGGAAAATATTTCAATGAATTGACCGATGACCCTATCATTGAAAGGGAGAGAGACTCTCAAAGACTTCTCCAAATCATGTTAGAGCTTTTCCATTTGAAGTGTGCATGGTATTGCGCTAGACATCTTATATGCATGGGCTTTCAAAATCTCTTCTATGTAAATGGAATTCATTCATCCCATCTTTCTTCCAGAAGTTTCTTACGTACCTTCTCTGCTCAATATTAAATTCAAGTTTTCAACCAATGATGCCCACAATAAATGAAATAACTGCATGAGCCAACTGTCAGACATGGGCAGACTTCAGCCTCTTTACATAGAGATACTACTCCTATATAAATAGAGATTTGGTGCTACCTCTTTCTCTAGAATGGTAATTGTACAATAATAACATTGCTGGAGAGCATTGACTAGAAAAATAGCAGGGCGATAGGAATGGTAGGCAACGGGACCACGGGCACGGGCCTGTGCTATGCACATAGATTCAGTGACCTGCCATTGTTAAGTAACACGTTTCTGCATAGTTCATCGGCCGCAAATTTGGCAACGACATGAACATCAGCAATACGCCAACACAGGAGAGGGGAGGGGAAGCAAGCAAACCCAACATGCGGGGTGCGCACGAGATGACCCAATCTCAAGTTCTCCTGCACGCAGTCGGTCTCATACATGTTCATCAAGGAATATGAGTAGCAAGCCCGCAACGGTGCTTAAGTAGCTGGCTTCGTTAGGAAGGATCCATCCCGGGGATCGTCATCGAGCTGAACGTGTGCTAGAACTCGGAGGTGCCGTAGTTTCGGTGCTTGATCGGTCGGTCCGTGAAGACGTACGACTACATCAACCACGTTGTTCTAACACTTCCGCTTTCGGTCACTAGTAGAAAAAGGGTCAAACGTGAAGCACATTAGTGCCGGTTTGTATTAGAGCCGGCACTAATGTATACATTAGTGCCGGTTCCAACGGCTAGCCGGGCCGCTCTCATTAGTACCGGTTCGTGGCTAACCTTTAGCACCGGTTCGTGCCACGAACCGGTACTAATGAGCGTGGTGGCAGGATGTTGTCAGTCTGGGCCCCCTCCAGCACCTTTAGTACCGGTTCGTGCCACGAACCGTACTATAGGTCCTCCTGCATATAAACCCTTCGTCCAGCTTGCTCTGTTCTTCCCCTTTCCCTCTCCTCTCCTCTCTGTTCTTCCTCTTCCCTCGAGCTCACCACAAAATTTGCCCAAAATTTGTCAAGATTTGAAGGCCCCATCCATTCAAATGATCACAAAGGTTAGCAACTTTGTCCTTTCATCTCTCATTGCTAGATTAGCTCTTGCAATGCTTTATATAGTTACTAATTTGTGAGTTTAGTAATTTGGGAGGATATATATATATGTGCTAGTATTTGATTTATATGCAATTTGAGGTCAAAAATAACACTTAGTTTGCATATGTAGGTGTGGTTTACTTAGTGCCATCTAAATCTCCGTCGTAACCACCGTCGATCGCCCGCACCGTCCCGTCACCGGCACCACCTTGTGGTGAGCCTCTTGTTCATGTAATTTTATATAAAATATTGATGTTTGTGTGATTTGGATATATAGTTAATCATGTAATAATTATCTCACCCGTACGTTGTTTGTTATACATAGTGCCATGGTTTTGATATCCGTCCCCGTCGGCCCTCGTCCTTGTTATGATTCGGATGTGGTATATTCTCTTTTAAAACTATTAGTTGCATTTCATGTTTATGACAAATTATGCCCATCAAGTTGACATAGATATTTTTATCTAGGAGGTATGTGAACCGGAAATTCCAACCGACCCTATTGTCGAGAGGTTAAATTTAGTTGAAAGAGAAAACAAGTACTTGAAAGAAAAATTGAAAAGAATTCAGGGGAGAAGATGGAATTGAGTTGCATGTTGCCGATGTCGCCGATGATCACAAGATCAAGATGGAGAAAATGCGCTTGAAGAATAGAAAGATTAGAAAATATGCCATCGATAGTGAGGCTTGGTATCATTATGCTGTTGGATCAATTGTTACCTTAGTTGCGATCTTGATCGCATTTGTTGTTGCATTTAAATGCTTTAGCTAGAGAGTTATTTGTTTGTTGCATTTAAGTGTTGTATGAACTTTATGTATGAACTTGTATTAATTTGATCTATTCGGTGTTGTGTAATGAAGATGAGCCGCAATGGATGTACGATGACCGATGCTCACCCCAGTTCGTTGAGGGCGTGCATACTTTTCTCGCTATGGCCGAGGCAAACAAGCGGGCGGATGGTTTTATGCCTTATCCATGTGGTGTCTGTAAGAATGGTCACAATTACTCTACATCAAGAACCATTCACGCCCACTGTTTGAGTCCGGTTTCATGCCCCACTATAATGTTTGGACCAAGCACGGAGAAAGAGGGTTATGATGGAAGACAATGAAGAAGAAGAGGACGACGACAACTATCCCGCCATGGGTTCCCTGAATACGATGATACAACATTGGGGAAGAAGCTGAGCCGGTAATGCGGAAGAAGCTGAGCCGGCAATGCGGAAGAAGTTGAAGAAGAGGCATCGATGAGCCCGCTGATGATCTAGGTCGGGCCATTGCCGATGCAAAGAGAAACTACGCAAGTGATTTGGAGAAGAAGAAGTTGCAGCGCATGTTAGAGGATCACAAAAAATTGTTGTACCCGAATTGCGTAGGTGACAAGAAAAAGCTGGGCACCACACTGGAATTGCTGCAATGGAAAGGCAGAGAATGGTGTATCTAACAAGGGATTTGGAAAGTTGCTGGTAATGATAAAGGATATGCTTCCAAAGGACAACGAATTGCCCAAGAGTACGTACGAAGCAAAGAAGGCTGTCTGCCCTCTAGGGTTAGAGGTGCAAAAGATACATGCATGCCCTAATGATTGCATCCTGCATCGGTGAGTACGAGGATTTGAACGCTTGCCGGTATGTGGTGCATTGCGCTATAAGATCAGCCGCGATGAGCTCGGTGATGTCGAGGGCGGCGCCCAGAAGAAGATTCCTGCCAAGGTGATGTGGTATTCTCCTATAATACCATGGTTGAAACGTTTGTTCCAAAACAAAGAGCATGCCAAGGCGATGAGATGGCACAGAGAAGACCGTAAGAAAGACGGAAAGTTGAGAGTACCACGACGGGTCGCAGTGGAGAAAAATCGAAAGAAAGTACGGGAAGGAGTTTGCAGATGACGCAAGGAGCGTATGGTTTGGTCTAAGCGCAGATGGCATTAATTCTTTTGGGGAGCAGAGCAGCAACCATAGCACCTGGCCTGTGACTCTATGTTTGTATAACCTTCCTCCTTGGTTGTGCATGAAGCGGAAGTTCATTATGATGCCAGCGCTCATCCAAGGCCCTAAGCAACCCGGCAACGACATTGATGTGTACCTAAGGCCATTAGTTGAAGAACTCTTACAGCTGTGGAATGGAATAGGTGTACGTGCGTGGGATGAGCACATGGGGGAAGAATTTGACCTCAAGGCGTTGCTGTTCGTGACCATCAATGATTGGCCTGCTCTCAGTACCCTTTCAGGACAGAAAAACAAGGGATACCGCGGATGCACGCACTGTTTGGATGATACCGACAGTATATATTTGAATAGTTGTAAGAAGAATGTGTACAGACATCGCCGATTTCTTCCGAGCAGCATCCCGTAAGAAAGAAAGGCAAGCATTTCAAAGGTGAGGCGGATCACCGGACGAAGCCTCGCCATCGTACTGGTGATGATGTACATGATATGGTCAAGGATTTGAAGGTGATATTTGGAAAGGGTCCTGGCGGACAACCTGTTCCGAAGGACGCGGACGGACGCGCACCCATGTGGAAGAAAAAATCTATATTTTGGGACCTGCCATATTGGAAAGACCTAGAGGTCCGCTCCGCAATCGACGTGATGCACGCCACGAAGAATCTTTGCGTGACCTGCTTGGCTTCTTGGGCGTGTATGGGAAGACAAAAGATACACCGAGGCACGGAGGACCAGCAACGATGCACGAAGAAGATGGCATACATCGGGGTCATGCAAGCTACGCCTACCAAAGAAGAGAAGGAAATCTTCTTTGAATGCCTGCTCGAGATTAAGGTACCGTCGGCTTCGTCGAATATAAAGGAATAATAAACATGGCAGAGAAAAGTTCCGAACCTAAAGTCTCATGACGCCACGTGATTATGACGCAACCGCTTCCGGTTGCATTGAGGGGCTTCTACCGAAAACGCTCGATTAGCCATTGTGAAGCTATGTGCATTTCTCAATGCAATCTCGAAGGTAATCGATCCAAATCATACCAAAGTTACGTAATGATTTGGTGCAATGTCTTGTCAGTTTCGAGTTGGTGTTCCTACCATCCTTCTTCAACATCATGACGCACGTCCTAGTTCACCTATGCGAAGAGATTAACGTTTTGGGTCCTGTATTTCTACACAATATGTTCCCCTTTGAGAGGTTCATGGGAGTCTTAAAGAAATATGTTCATAACCGTGCTAGGCCAGAAGGAAGCATCTCCAAGGGCCATCAAAATGAGGAGGTCATTGAGTTTTGTATTGACTTTATTCCTGACCTTAAGCCGATTGGTGTTCCTGAATCGCGCATAAGGGCGCATCGATGGAAAAGGCACACTAGGAGGAGAACAAATAATATGTATGGACGGACATTCTCTCACCAAGCACACTACACGCTTCTACTGAATTCCACCTTGGTGGCTCAGATATGGATGAACACAAGAATTTGCTACGCCCAAACACCCGAGCGGTCGATGAGTGGATTACACGTGAACAAACCAGAGTTTCGCCAACTGGTTGCGCACACGTATCATGCATGCCACCTCTATTGAAGATGACCTGTACTTGCTGTCCCAGCTACCATCTTCAATATAATGACTTTCAAAGGGTACGAGATAAATGGTAATACATTTTACACGATTGCCCAAGATAAGAAGAGCACCAACCAAAACAGTGGTGTCCGCTTTGATGCGTAAACCAAGACGGAAAGGAAACATATTATGGTTATATACAGACATATGGGAACTTGACTATCGACGTGGTTTAAAGGTCCCTTTGTTTTGGTGCAAATGGGTCAATATGACACGAGGCGGGTAACGAAAGACCCGCAGACGGAATGACAATAGTGGATCTCAACAATCTTATGTGATGCGAGACGAACCATTCGTCCTAGCCAATGATGTGGCACAGGTTTTCTATGTGAAGGACATGTCTACCAAGCCAAGAAAAGAAAAGATAAGGAAGCGAATGCATCGTCACGATGAGCCAAAGCGCACATAGTTCTTTACGGGAAGAGAAACATCGTGGGAGTGGATGACAAGATAGACAAGTCGAAGATTATGAAAAGTTTGATGAAATTGCTCCATTCACAAAGTGAATATTGACCCGAGCATCCCGTTAAATGATGAAAATTTTCCATGGTTACGGCGCAAAGGACACACGCTGAAGAAAAACTTTCACACCCAAAGATCTGGATGTGATCGGCTTCACTATCATCACTTTCTTCTGTGTTTCACACCTGTGAGGGAATGTCTGTAATAGTTAGGGTAGTTATGTGTTTTGGCATTTGAAACGCCAAGAAATTTTATGTGCAAACAAATTCTTTTCATGCATTTACTGATTTTTTTTCCAATAAATGACCCTGAAATTGAAAAGCAATTCAAATGAACTCGAAAAAGGTTGAAAGTTGGCATGGTATCATAATTTCATATAAATAGCATGTGCAAGAAAGTAGAGAGGGTTACGACAAAACTGGATGCACTTCGTGTACAAAATGGACAATCTCTTTCAAGTATATATCGGGTTTCCATTTAAAACTCAACTGTTACAAAGGCATTTCATTTTTAAATAACCTAAGCAATACTAAATTGAATATAATGATAAAACACACTAATATTGAACATAAGAAAAAGAATCACCGAAAAACTGTTTTCAAAGTTAAGTTATTCACAAACTAGTGATTCACACAAATTTCAAATAATTCAAAATTTAAACTATTCAAATTTGAAATCTACCGGCACTAAGAGAAAGTTTGTAATTTTTTGTACCTAAAGCAAAAATATTCACAAAGAAACTCTAAATACAACAAAAAACAACTCAAAAATAAATAAAACAAAATAAATAAAACAAAATAAATAAAACAAAAAAATAAAGCAAAAAAAAGCCCGCCTACTGGGCCAAAGCGGCCTGCATACGACCAGCGACACAACTTTTCATTGGGCCAGGATGCAGGCCCGCGAAGGCCCAGTAGGCCCACAAGGCGAGGAGGACAGGTAGGCCCAGTAGGCTTGACTAGGAGAGGAGCTCAAGAGAGCTACCGCACTGGGGCTTATAAACCAGTGCGGTAGCCCCTCGACTAGCGAGGTGGGACTAAACTTCAAGACTCAACTCAAGCGCCAACAAGACTTTTTAGTACCGGTCGTGGCACAAACCGGTTTAGTACCGGTTTGTGCCACCACCCGTACTAAAGGGGTCACTTCCGCCGCTTGGCCTGGTTAAAACAGATTTTAGTACCGTTGGTGGCTCCAACCGTACTAAAGGTGCCTTCTATATAAGAAAACACTTCAAATTTCGCTGCTTCTCATCTCCTCTGCTTCTTCTCCTCTCTGCTGCCGCCGCCGCCGCTTCGCCCTCGCTATCGCCGCTTCATCCGCCGCTTCGCCCCGCTGCCGCCGCCCCGTCCGTCGCTATCGCCGCCTCATCGCCGCCTGCCGCCGTCTTCGCCCCGTCCGCCGCCTCGCCGCCGCCTGCCCAGCTGTCTCGTCCCTGCCGTCCGCCGCTCTGCCGCCGCCGCCTTGCCGCTGTCTGTCACACTGCCACATGCCGCTTCTCGCTTAGCCGGCCGGAGTGAGCGCACACACACACACATACATTGTTAGACATTTTTCTGTTTTTTAGAAATAGTTAGAAATGTTAGAATTGTTAGATTTGTTAGAAATGTTTGAAATTGTAGAATTTTTTCTGTTTTTTAGTTATAGAAATATATAGTTATAAAAAGTTAGAATTGTTAGAAATTTTTCTGTTTTTAGTTATAGAAATAGTTATAAAAATGTTAGTTATATATATAGAAATATTATAATTTTTTCTGTTTTTTAGTTCTAAAATATTAGAAATGTTATAGAAATGTTAGTTATATATAGCATTGTTAGAAATGTTATAGAAATGTTAGTTATATATATAGAAATGTTAGAAATTTTAGTTATCAAAATCCAATCATTAAAAAAATGTTACTTTTTGCTGGCATATAGCTAGTATTTGTTCTCGACGATGCCCAGCCCGCATCCTCGCCGTCGACCGTCTCATGACGACGACGCCCAGCCGACCCATGTCCGGGACTGGCTCCGCTGGCTGTCACCGGGAGGTGCTGCTTGAGGGCGCGCCGCTTGACGAGGAACCCGCCGCGGGTCCAATCGTCGACCCCGATCTCGCTTTGGTGGCGTTCACAGGCGAGCCAAAGCGGAGGGACCCGCCCCGCCAGAGGTGGTACGTCACCGTGTCGTGGAGGAGGACGAGCACGTCCATCGCTACATGGTTGCGTTAGAGGGCGGCAGGTTCTCCAATACGTGGCAGTATCTTCGGGATCTCCCTTTAGCTATGATCCCGTGAGGGGTCCTTCTCTTTGGGTGTCCAACTGCCCGCGCCGGAGGAACCGCGAGTGTCCTAGATTCTTCTGTAGTATTCGATCTTTATTAGCTAATAGCCAGTGATGTACTATTCAATATTATATATTATTCGAGACGATGTATTCGAGATTATATCTATTATTCTGGACGATGTATTCGAGATTATATCTATTATTTTGGACGATGTATTCGAGATTATATCTATTATTCTGGACGATCTATTCGAGATTATATCTATTATTCTGGACGATGTATTCGAGATTATATCTATTATTCGAGATTTGAATACTAAATTTTTTATATTTCTTTTGGATTAGTTAAACAAAAGCTATGGCGCATAATACCGACAGAGAGGAGAATGACTATGTTCGATATGATACGCGGGGCAGATGATAATCAAAATGAAGAAGATTATGACGGCTCCGAATTTCTAAACAACACCGGAGAGGGTGATATGATATTCGATCACGACGAAGTCATGAATGATTATGACGATGACGAAGAACATGATCCTGAAACAACAAACACCGACGAGGTATATATATTTATATAAGCAGCATCCGTGATCATCACATGTTTTAAATGACTTGAAGATATATTAACGAATCGATCTTTGTTCTTTCAGCCATCCGGATCGAGCAAATCTTCAGAAAAAAGGACGAAACGAGGTCCGAACAAAAAGTTGAAGCCGGGCGTAAAGTACAATATCGAGGCATGCGGCCCTACTGGCAAACCAATAGCGCCTAAGAAGATTGCGAACAAGTTTGTTCGTCAGTGCGGAGTTCTTGTGAAGGACCAACTCCCGATCAAACTTCAAGAATGGAGGGCGCCAGCAAAGCCACGTCCAGATGTTACTTATGTCGACAAGAATCAAAAAGATCTGCTTTGGGATACTCTCATGGAACATTTCACCCTACCAGATCATTTCACGTAGCGTATGTGCGAAAGTCAAAGAGGCTGCTTTAAGATGATGCGATCGCATTCAAGAACTACAAGAATGGTGAATGGAACAAGTACGTCAACGGAGGAAGAAAGACTCCAGATTCAAGGGAACACCGAGAACCAACGTGATCATTGGGCCGATTTCGTGAAATTCAAGGATTCGGAATTAGCTAAGGAACGGTCGAGAATAAACAAGAAGAATGCCAAAAAGGATAAGTTCCATAAGTCTGGGGCGGTGGCTATCGCGGTGGCAATGCCTAAGTGGGATAAGTCTGAGAAAGAGATGGAGGATGCAGGTGTCACTCCGGCTACTAAGAGCTGGCCTGCCAGGGTCAGGACTTGGTTCTATGCGCATGGGGGGGAGTTGGAACGGGAGACAGGAAATGTTTCGACGAGGGCAAGTCTGAAGGGAGCCGACGATGCGATACTTGTTGCAATAGAAGAGGCACGAACGGGGTGTTCCAGCCCAACAGAGAGAACGACGAGCTTACGCTGCGTGCCTCGGGAAATCCTGAACACCCGGAAGAACACGAGGCAAGGGCGCTTATTTCGTGGTATGAGGGGTTCTCGATCGAACACCGAATACGTAACCCGTGCGAGAAAGAAGATTGCGGAGGAGAAGAAGAGGAAGATGGAGGAGGAGCAGAGGAAGCGGGACTATGAACGCCTTCAAGGCCTAGAAGCAAGTCAAGCGGAATTGGCAACAAATTCCAGCGGCAGCAGGAGCAGATCGACTCACTTACCCATCAAAGGGGTCTCAAAGAGCTGCAGCAGCTAGCGGATGATCCAGCATTGGATAGCACCGCCCATCCATGCCGAGAAGCAGCGTGGTTCCGCTCCGACGACCCAATGCTGGTAGATACCCGTGGATGACATCACGGAGAACACTAACTCGCGAGCTACACTACAAAATGAAGAACATATCCATGAAGGTGGCGGACGGCTGTGCTTTCACAAATCCCCCGAGGCAACCTTCCATGGCAACCCGATTCAGCGGGCTATGCTCGTGTCGTGGTTGATGAGGTGCTGGACCCATATTCGGGCTACAGCTTGACATTGCCGGAGGTGACGGCGAGCTTTCTCGGAGAGGCCAAACATCGATCATCCTATGGAAAAGGATTGCATCATCTTTCCAAGGCCACCCACACCGCCACCCGAGTCCTCGTCGAAGTCCACCACCGAAGTCAGCAGACTCCGCCTCCTCCAAGACCGCAAAGTGTCGGGACAATCCTCCTCCTCCAAGTCCGCAAAGTGTTAGGACAATCCTCCTCCTCCAAGTCCGCCACAGCCAGACGCCCACCTCCTCCAAGTCCGGCACAACCTCAGCCACTCCTCCTCCTCGTCCAACTCAGTCCCGCTAGCCATCTCCGCCGCCTCAGCAATCACAAAGACACCCCGCAGCTCCGTGCGTGCGAGTCAGACGAGTCGAGGTAGTACAGCTGGAAGTACAAAGCGGAGGCAAGCGGTATAAATATGGTCCAAGCCTCAAGCCTCTTCCGCAGAGGTCTTATGACAAGTCCGAGGAGGAAATCACAGCCATATCAAGGCCGAGGTGGAAGCCCATTTTGCACCAAACCACCACCGCCGCCAAGGGAGAAAGTGCTCGAGGAAACGATTGACCACTTCATTCAGATGGCTCAACCACCAGCTTCCAAGCCTGCTGACACGCACTATGAGCGCCACATCGAAGTTAAATCGAGCACGCCTACAAAGGGAGGCGAGCACGCCTAAATCGGGATCTAGCAAACAAGAAGCAGCTGCCAAAAATGCGGAAAACCATTCCCCAACTGGGAGAACAGCCGGCGCAATCGATCCCCTCGCTTGTTGTGCCAACAACAGGTGACAGTACGCGCCCCCAATATTATTATGGGCAAACAGTGCATGTTCCCGAGATGGGCAATGTGGTAATAACGGAGGAGCATATAATGCAGGCTGAAGTTCTCAACATCACTGTTGGACAACTCCTCGAGATCGAGCCCATGCCTTTGCTTAGAGAGGATGAAGTAAAACGGCAATATGTCCGGGGCCAACCTTTGGTCGCGCCAGACAAGGTCAAGAACCTCCCAACGAGAATGTATGAATTGCATCAATGGTACATGAACATGACCAAGATTTCAGATCGAGTGTCCCTCATGGTGAATGTCAAGGAGGACCATTACTACCATGAGAAAGCTGGGTCCGTTGAGTATTTAGAACTGTTTCGGTTATACAATAACGAAGCACTCGACAAATCTATCGTCAGTTGCTATTGTCTGTAAGTGATTTCTGAAGGAAATATGCCCTAGAGGCAATAATAAAGTTATTATTTATTTCCTTATTTCATGATAAATGTTTATCATTCATGCTAGAATTGTATTAACCGGAAACATGATACATGTGTGAATGCATAGACAAAACAAGATGTCACTAGTATGCCTCTACTAGACTAGCTTGTTAATCAAAGATGGTTATGTTTCCTACCATGAACAAAGGAGTTGTTATTTGATTAACGAGGTCACATCATTAGTAGAATGATCTGATTGACATGACCCATTCCTTAGCTTAGCACACGATCGCTTAGTATGTTGCTACTGCTTTTATCCATGACTTATACATGTTCCTGTAACTATGAGATTATGCAACTCCGCTTACGGAGGAACACTTTGGTGCTACCAAACGCCACAACGAATCGGGTGATTATAAAGGAGTACTACAGTGTCTCCAAAGGCAGATGTTGGGTTGGCGATTTCGAGATTAGGTTTTGTCACTCCGATAGTCGGAGAGGTATCTCTGGCCCCTCTCGGTAATGCACATCATCAAGCCTTGCAAGCACTACAACTAATGAGTTAGTTGTGAGATGATGTATTACGGAACGAGTAAAGAGACTTGCCGTAACGAGATTGAACTAGGTATTGGATACCGACGATCGAATCTCGGCAAGTAACATACCGATGACAAAGGGAACAACGATGTTGTTATGCGGTCCGACCGACAAAGATCTTCGAGAATATGTAGGAACCAATATGGGCATCCAGGTCCCGCTGTTGGTTATTGACCGTGAATGGTTCTAGGTCATGTCTACATTGTTCTCGAACCGTAGGGTCCGCACGCTTAAGGTTTCGATGCGATGCTTATTATGAGTTTATGTATTTTGATGTACCAAGGAGTTCGAGTCCCGGATGTGATCACGGACATGACGAGGAGTCTCGGAATGGTCGAGACATAAAGATTGATATATTGGAAGCCTATGTTTGGAGTTCGAATGGTTCCGGCGAAAACGGAATTTACTGAGTACCGGAGGTTACCGGAACCCCGGGAGGTAAATGGGCCTCGGTGGGCCTTAGTGGAAAGGAGAAGGGCAGCCCTAGGAGGGCGCCAAGCCCCCCCCTTCCCTAGTCCTACTAGGACTAGGAGAAGGGGCCGCCCCCTCTCTCTTTTCCTCCGGGAATCCTAGTCCAACTAGGATTGGGGAATCCTACTCCCAGAGGAAGTAGGACTCCTGTATGCGCCTCCCTGGCCGCCCCCTCCCCTTGCTCCTTTATATACGGGGCAGGGGGCACCTTGGAACACACAAGTTGATCGTGAGATCGCTCCTTAGCCGTGTCGGTGCCCCCTCCACCATATTCCACCTCGGTTATACTGTCGCAAGCTTAGGCGGCCCTCGCGCCGTGAAACATCAAGATCGCCACCACGCCGTCGTCCGACGGAACTCTCCTCGACACTCGGCTGGATCGAGTACGAGGGACGCCATCGAGCTGTACGTGTGTCAAGAACTCGGGCGCCGGAGTAACGGCGCCGGATCGGTCGGATCGCGAGGAGAACGTCGACTACTTCCTCTACGCCAGATCGCTTCCGCCGGGTCTACAAGGGTATGTGGACAACACTCTCCCTCTCGCTATACATCACCATGATCTTGCGTGTGCGAGGAAAATTTTGAAATTACTACGCTCCCCAACAAAGGGCATCCGAGCCTAGGTTTTTTCTATGGTTTGATGTTTTGCACGAGTAGAACACAAGTGAGTTGTGGGCGATACAAGTCATACTACCTACCAGCATGTCATACTTTGGTTCAGCGGTATTGTGAGATGAAGCGCCTGCACCGACATTACGCCAGACGCTTACGCGAGACTGGTTTCACCGCCACGAGCACTCGCTGCTTAAAGGTGACCGTGGGTGTCTGTCTCTCTCACTTTAGTTGAACTGAAAGTGGCTACGCCCGTCCTTGAGAAGGTTAAAACGGAGTCTATTTGACGAAGTATCGCTTGTGGTTTTGATGCGAGGTGAGACTGGTTCTTGCTTAAGCCCGTAGCAGCCACGTAAAATTTGCAACAACAAAGTAGAGGACGCCTAACTTGTTTTTGCAGGCATGTTGTGATGTGATATGGTCAAGATGTGATGCTATATTTTATTGTATGAGATGATCACGTTTTGTAACCGGTTATCGGCAATCGGCAGGAGCCATATGGTTGTCGCTTATTGTATGCAATGCAATCGCTTCAGTAATGCTTTACTTTATCACTAAGCGGTAGCGATAGTCGAGTAGCATAAGTTTGGCGAGACGACAACGATGCTGCGATGGAGATCAAGGTGTCGCGCCCGGTGACGATGGTGATCATGGTGGTGCAACAAGATGGAGATCATGAAGCACAAGATGATGATGACCATATCATATCACTTATATTGATTTGCATGTGATGTTTATCCTTTATGCATCTTATCTTGCTTTGATTGACGGTAGCATTATAAGATGATCTCTCACTAAATTATCAAGAAGTGTTCTCCCGGTATGCACCGCTGCCAAAGTTCGTCGTGCCTGCACACCACGTGATGATCGGGTGTGATAAGCTCTCGTCCATCTACAACGGGTGCAAGCCAGTTTTGCACGCGCAGAATACTCGGGTTATACTTGACGAGCCTAGCATATGCAGATATGGCCTCGAACACGGAGACCGAAAGGTCGAGCGTGAATCATATAGTAGATATGATCAACATAAGATGTTCACCATTGAAAACTACTCCATTTCACGTGATGATCGGTTATGGTTTAGTTGATTTGGATCACGTGATCACTTAGATGACTAGAGAGATGTTTTTCTAAGTGGGAGTTCTTAAGTAATATGATTAATTGAACTTAAATTTATCATGAACTTAGTACCTGATAGTATCTTGCTTGTTTATGTTTGATTGTAGATAGATGGCTCGTGCTGTTGTTCCGTTGAATTTTAATGCGTTCCTTGAGAAAGCAAAGTTGAAAGATGATGGTAGCAATTACACGGATTGGGTCCGTAACTTGAGGATCATCCTCATTGCTGCACGTAAGAGCTACGCCCCGATGCACCGCTAGGTGCCAGTTCGCTGCTAATGCAACTGCAGATGTTATGAACGTCTGGCGAGCAAAGCTGATGACTACTCTATAGTTCAAGGTGCCATGCTTTACGGCTTAGAACCGGACTTCAACGACGTTTTGAACGCTATGGAGCATATGAGATGTTCCAGAGTTGAAGTTAATATTCCAACAGTAATGCCCGGATTGAGAGATATGAAGTCTCCAATAAGTTCTATAGCTGCAAGATGGAGGAGAATAGTTCATTAGTGAGCATATACTCGTAATGTCCGGGTACTACAATCACTTGACACAATTGGGAGTTAATCTTCCGGATGATTGTGTCATTGATGAATTCTCCAATCACCGCCACCAAGCTACAAAGGCTTCGTGATGAACTATAATATGCAAGGGTTAGTAAAGACTATGCTCGAGCTCTTCGCAATGCTAAAGGCTGCGGAGGTAGAAATCAAGAAGGAGCATCAAGTGTTGATGGTCAATAAGACCACTAGTTTCAAGAAGAAAGGCAAAGGGAAGAAGAAGGAATTCAAGAAGAACAGCAAGCAAGTTGTCGCTCAGAGAAGAAACCCAAGTCTGGCCCTAAACCTGAAACTGAAAGTGCTTCTACTACAAGCGATCGGTCATCGAAGCGGAACTGCCCCAAGTATTTGGCGGATAAGAAGGATGGCAAGGTGAACAAAGGTATATGTGATATACATGTTATTGATGTGTACCTTACTAGAGCTCGTAGTAGCACTGGTATTTGATACTGGTTCTGCTAATATTTGCAACTCAAACAGGACTACAGATTGCTTAACTCGCAAAGGACGAGGTGACGATGCGCGTGGGAAATGGTTCCAAAGTCGATGTGATCGCGGTCGGCACGCTACCTCTACATCTACCTTCGGGATTAGTTTTAGACCTAAATAATTGTTATTTGGTGCCCGTTGAGCATGAACATTATATCTGGATCTTGTTTGATGCGAGACGGTTATTCATTTAAATCGAGAATAATGGTTGTTCTATTTATATGAGTAATATCTTTTATGGTCATGCACCCTTGAGGAATGGTCTATTTTGGTGAATCTCGATAGTAGTGATACACATATTCATAATGTTGAAACCAAAAGATGCAGAGTTGATAATGATAGTGCAACTTATTTGTGGCACCGCCGCTTAGGTCATATCGGTGTAAAGCGCATGAAGAAACTCCATGCCGATGGACTTTTGGAGTCACTTGATTATGAATCACTTGGCACTTATGAACCGTGCCTCATGGGCAAGATGACTAGAACACCGCTTCTCCGTACTATGGAGAGAGCAACAGATTTGTTGGAAATCATACATACGATGTATGTGGTCCGATGAATATTGAGGCTCGTGGCGGATATCGTTATTTTCTCACCTTCACAGATGACTTAAGCAGATATGGGTATATCTACTTAATGAAACATAAGTCTGAAACGCTTGAAAAGTTCAAAGAATTTCAGAGTGAAGTTGAAAATCATCGTAACAAGAAAATTAAGTTTCTACGATCCGATCGTGGAGGTGAATATTTGAGTTACGAGTTTGGTCTACATTTGAAACAATGCGAATAGTTTCGCAACTCACGCCACCCGAACACCACAACAGAATGGTGTGTCCGAACGTCAGAATCGTACTTTACTAGATATGGTACGATCTATGATGTCTCTTACAGATTTACCGCTATCGCTTTGGGGTTATGCTCTAGAGACACCGCATTCACACCGAATAGAACACCGTCGAAACTGCTGAGACGACACCTTATGAACTGTGGTTTAGCAAGAAACCAAAGTTGTCATTTCTTAAAGTTTGGGGATGCGATGCTTATGTGAAAAAGCTTCAACCCGATAAGCTCGAACCCAAATCGGAGAAATGTGTCTTCATAGGATACCCAAAGGAGACAGTTGGGTACACCTTCTATCACAGATCCGAAGGCAAGACATTCGTTGTTAAGAATGGATCCTTTCTAGAGAAGGAGTTTCTCTCAAAGAAGTGAGGGGAGGAAAGTGGAACTTGATGAGGTAATAGTACCTTCTCCCTTACTTGAAAGTAGTTCGTCGCAAAAACCAGTTTCGAGACACCTACACCAAGTAGTGAGGAAGTTGATGATGTTGATCATGAAACTTCAGATCAAGTTACTACAGAACCTCGAGATCAACCAGAGTAAGATCCGCACTGAGTGGTACGGCAATCCTGTTCGGAAGTCATGCTACTAGATCATGATGAACCTACGAACTATGAAGAAGCGATGGTGAGCCCAGATTCGCAAAATGGCTTGAGGCCATGAAATCTGAGATGGGATCCATGTATGAAAACAAAGTGTGGATTTTGGTTGACTTGCCCGAGGGTAGGCAAGCAATAGAAAACAAGTGGATCTTCAAGAAGAAGACCGACGCGACGGTAATGTTATCGTTTATAAAGCTCGACTTGTCGCAAAAGGTTTTCGACAAGTTCAAGGGATTGACTACGATGAGACCTTCTCACCAGAAGCGATGCTTAAGTCCGTCCAATCATGTTAGCAATTGCCGCATTTTATGATTATGAAATTTGGCAAATGGATGTAAAGACTGCATTCCTGAATGGATTTCGGAAGAAGAGTTGTATATGATGCAACCGAAGGTTTTATCGATCCAAAGGAGCTAACAAAGTGTGCAAGCTCCAAATGATCCATATATGGACTGGTGCAAGCATCTCGAGTTGGAATAAACGCTTTGATAGTGTGATCAAAGCATTTGGGTTTGTACAGACTTTTGGAGAAGCCTCAGATTTACAAGAAAGTGAGTGGAGCTCAGAGCATTTCGATCTTATATGTGGATGACATATTGCTGATCGGAAATGATATAGAATTTCTGGATAGCATAAAGGATACTTGAATAAGAGTTTTTCAATGAAAGACCTCGTGAAGCTGCTTACATATTGGGCATCAAGATCTATAGAGATAGATCAAGACGCTTAATTGACTTTCACAAAGCACATACCTTGACAAAGTTTTGAAGAAGTTCAAATGGATCAAGCAAAGAAAGGGTTCTTGCCTGTGTTACAAGGTGTGAAGTTGAGTCGACTCAATGCCCGACCACCGCAGAAGATAGAGAGAAGATGAAAGATGTTCCTATGCTTCAGCCATAGGCTCTATCATGTATGCAATGCTGTGTACCGACCTGATGTGTGCCTTGCTATAAGCCTAGCAGGAGGTACCAAAGTAATCCAGAGTGGATCATCGACAGCGGTCAAGAACATCCTGAAATACCCGAAAAGGACGAAGGATATGTTTCTCAGATATGGAGGTGACAAAGAGCTCATCGTGGCGGTTACGTTGATGCAAGTTTTGACACCGATCCGACGATTCTAAATCGCAGACCGGATACGATTTACACTAAACGGAGGAGCTGTCATTGGTGCAGTTCTAAACAAAGCGTCAGAAGCGGATCTACATGTGAAGCGGAATACATAGCAGCTTCGGAAGCAGCTAATGAAGGAGTCTGGATGAAGGAGTTCATATCCGATCTAGGTGTCATACCTAGTGCATCGGGTCCAATGAAAATCTTCTGGTGACAATATGGAGCAATAGCCTTAGCAAAGGAATCCAGATTTCACAAGAGGACCAAACACATCAAAAGACGCTTCAATTCCATCCGGACTTAGTCCAGATCGAGACATAGAGATTTGCAAGATACATACGGATCTGAATGTTGCGCACCGCTGACTAAGCCTCTTCCACGAGCAAAACATGATCAGCACCAAGACTCCATGGGTGTTAGAATCATTACAATGTAATCTAGATTATTGACTCTAGTGCAAGTGGGAGATCAAGGAAATATGCCCTAGAGGCAATAATAAAGTTATTATTTATTTCCTTATTTCATGATAAATGTTTATCATTCATGCTAGAATTGTATTAACCGGAAACATGATACATGTGTGAATGCATAGACAAAACAAGATGTCACTAGTATGCCTCTACTAGACTAGCTTGTTAATCAAAGATGGTTATGTTTCCTACCATGAACAAAGGAGTTGTTATTTGATTAACGAGGTCACATCATTAGTAGAATGATCTGATTGACATGACCCATTCCTTAGCTTAGCACACGATCGCTTAGTATGTTGCTACCGCTTTTATCCATGACTTATACATGTTCCTGTAACTATGAGATTATGCAACTCCTGCTATCGGAGGAACACTTTGGTGCTACCAAACGTCACAACGAATCGGGTGATTATAAAGGAGTACTACAGTGTGTCTCCAAAGGCGATGTTGGGTTGGCGATTTCGAGATTAGGTTTTGTCACTCCGATAGTCGGAGAGGTATCTCTGGCCCTCTCGGTAATGCACATCATCAAGCCTTGCAAGCACTACAACTAATGAGTTAGTTGTGAGATGATGTATTACGGAACGAGTAAAGAGACTTGCCGTAACGAGATTGAACTAGGTATTGGATACCGACGATCGAATCTCGGGCAAGTAACATACCGATGACAAAGGGAACAACGATGTTGTTATGCGGTCCGACCGACAAAGATCTTCGAGAATATGTAGGAACCAATATGGGCATCCAGGTCCCGCTGTTGGTTATTGACCGTGAATGGTTCTAGGTCATGTCTACATTGTTCTCGAACCGTAGGGTCCGCACGCTTAAGGTTTCGGCGATGCTTATTATGAGTTTATGTATTTTGATGTACCGAAGGAGTTCGAGTCCCGGATGTGATCACGGACATGACGAGGAGTCTCGGAATGGTCGAGACATAAAGATTGATATATTGGAAGCCTATGTTTGGAGTTCGGAATGGTTCCGGGCGAAAACGGGAATTTACCGGAGTACCGGGAGGTTACCGGAACCCCCCGGGAGGTAAATGGGCCTCGGTGGGCCTTAGTGGAAAGGAGAAGGGGCAGCCCTAGGAGGGCGCGCGCCCCCCCTTCCCTAGTCCTACTAGGACTAGGAGAAGGGGCCGCCCTCTCTCTTTTCCTCCGGGAATCCTAGTCCAACTAGGATTGGGGGAATCCTACTCCCTGAGGGAGTAGGACTCCTGTATGCGCCTCCCTTGGCCGCCGCCCCCCCCTTGCTCCTTTATATACGGGGCAGGGGGCACCTTGGAACACACAAGTTGATCGTGAGATCGCTCTTAGCCGCAGCGGTGCCCCCTCCACCATATTCCACCTCGGTTATACCGTCGCAAGCTTAGGCGAAGCCTCGCGCGTGAAACATCAAGATCGCCACCACGCCGTCGGCCGACGGAACTCTCCTCGACACTCGGCTGGATCGGAGTACGAGGGACGCCATCGAGCTGTACGTGTGTCAAGAACTCGGGGCGCCGAGTAACGGCGCCGGATCGGTCGGATCGCGAGGAGAACGACGACTACTTCCTCTACGCCAGATCGCTTCCGCTTCGGGTCTACAAGGGTATGTGGACAACACTCTCCCCTCTCGTTGCTATACATCACCATGATCTTGCGTGTGCGTAGGAAAATTTTGAAATTACTACGTTCCCCAACAATTTCTTTCTATAATTTAAGTCTCAAGCTAGCTGTAGTGATCCTTTTGAGATCAATCATTACCTGTAATTATCCTCACTATATATATTCTTTTCTGTGGTATTATGCAGGATGAAGATATATGAAATGAGAAAAGGTGGACGCTATGGCATTGGGTTCATTGACCCAAACACCATTAATGTATTCATATGGAAGATAAATGAACATCATGCAAAGGAAGTAGAAAGCAGCATGCTAGAGTTCTTGAAGCGCCTCAAATACAATGAAGATATACTACTTCCTTACCACTTTGGGTGAGTCACACTGTCTTGTACTACAAATTCTCTGTTTTTGCCTACTAGCTATAGCTACATGTTTTTGCTAACATATGCCCGCTTAATTAAGACATGTAAACGTGTGTGCATATGCAGATTTCATCGGTCTTGTGTATCATTAAAGTTGACGACGGAACAGTTGAAGTACTCGACTCACTAGTCTCAAAAAACTGACTTTAACATCTTGTATGGGATAGTCAACAGGTAATTTCAATCATTATTAACTATATATCTCGCCTATTTAGTTCGTCTATTTCATGATATGAACTATTTAATAACCCCTTTATTCATTTTCTTTGTCGGCGGGCAGGGCTTGGGCAAGATTCATCAACACACGCCCGCCCGTGGAAACAAAAGCTTGAATGGTTACGACCCAAGGTAAGTAATTATAGTACTAGCTAGCTAGCTAGCTGCCATCTCTTTAATTATCATGCTTGATTAGTTTTTATCTAATCAAATTCCATTCTCGTAAAGGCCCTCAAGCAAAGCAGGTATCGATCTGTGTGCATTCTCGCTTATGCGAGAATATTCGCATGATGGCGTCCGAAAGGAGCAGATCTCAAAGACAAGAATGGGTACGCTTGTCGTAACACTATTCACAATTTTTACACCATTATCGATATCTAGCTAGTCACACAACTAATACACATGCATATTGATCTCCTTCTTAACAGTTCAAAGAGGTGCGGAGAAGCTCATAGAAACGGAGCGCCGAGAAGCACTTCAAGAGGAAATAGCGGGATTTTTGCTCGACCAGGTCATAAATCCAATGGAGAATTCTATTACCCGCCACCGCCCCAATGAAAACCACTTTCAATTGTCATCGTGTTCAAGGCACCAATTAGACTGGCTCAAGGCAACATTCATATGTAGGAGAAATTGTATATATCTGCACATGTGTGTATGTGTGAATTAATTAATATGGTAGTTTAATTTGTGAGACATTGATGTGATATATATATATGCACGATTGGTTCTACTAGAAATTATATATATATATATATATATATATATATATATATATATATATATATATATATATATATATATAACGTGTACAATTTGTAGTATCGTAAAATACCAAAGAAAACTAAAAAAACTAAAATGGAAACACAAAATTAAATGAAAAGAAATCATAAAATTAAAAACCTCCAAACCTTATAGTACCGGTTGGTGTTACCAACCGGTACTAAAGGGCTCCAGTGCCCCGAGCTGGCTAGTGCCATTGAAACAGCTTTTTAGCACCGGTTCGTACTGAACCGGTGCTAAAGGGGGGGCCTTTAGTGACCACAAATTAGTGCCGGTTATGTAACCGGCACTATAGGTCCTTACGAACCGGTGCTAATGCCCTGTTCTGCACTAGTGGGTCTACGAGGGTACGTGGACAACACTCTCCCCTCTCGTTGCTATGCATCACCATGATCTTGCGTGTGTGTAGGAAATTTTTGAAATTACTACGTTCCCCAACAATTGTAGTGTGATACTGTTTTTAAAGCAAATTACAAATCGTTGTTCCGATGCGTATGCAAGAGCGTGGGGAAAAGAAGCAAATCCCTAGTCCAATCCCATCACTAATTCCCTCTATAAACTCCCATGCCCCCTTCCATGGAATGAGTGAATGAAGGAAGAAGAAAAGAAGTCTGAGTCGCTATGACAGAGCACCTGCAAGTTTCCGTCAAAAAGAACTGTTGTTTGATTTGGGGTGAAGAACAACCATCAGATAGGTTTTTTTACGCACGCACATAGCACAAGGAACATCCAAGAAATGTTGCTACGATGTGCTGGTGTCCATATTAACATTCATGTCCTTATCTCCAAAAGCAGAAGTCAAACCTTTTATCTGAGCTATTGGAAATGAAGTTAGGTATCATTGTGTGTTATTTTCGTGGAAATTAAATTTGGGGAAGAGAGCTCCTCTCCTCAATCGATAAACCAGGAGAACATTTTGTACGACATTCTTGCCATTGGAATTATTTTTTTATAAACAAAAAACTGCATTCAATGTTGCTATGAGTAAAGAAAAAAGGAGTTTACAGAGTTAGTTGCAAAAGAAAAATGTGGCTTGGGGGTTTAGATTATCTCCATGCGTGATTTTGTTTCGATTTGTGATGTGTTAAATCTACTTTCCACCACCTGATAAATAAGTGTGAAATAAGTGTGTTAGCGAACTATCCCTTCATATGCTAGATGGACCAAAGAACTGGCAACAGTGAGCCAGTGACATGGCTAGGACGATGGAATGTTATGCTTGTTATTCCGTTCTCATCTTTGATTAGGCATTTGGGTTCACAAGTTTAGCAGAGGATCTAAATTGAGCATAGTGGCACCATTGCATCTCCCTGTTGAGGTCCTTGTATCATTCTCTCGTGTATAGATGAACTTGGCACCAGAGAACATCTTAATACGTCAACTACTACAAGAATGCGCTTTTGGAATCCTAAACCCGGCTTTCTCAAGCAAATATAGTCCAAACTAGGTCAGTGCCTCGTAGTTTGCTGGCATGGCTAACAACATGCACCTAAGGGCATGGCCAATGCATAGCCCTAGGGTGATGCCCTGCAGACCATGTAGAATCAGATGTCAAGAAAAGTAGTTCTGGATGGTGTAGCGGGATCCTCGGTAGGAAGAGGCTGCTTGGGGAGAAAAAGTGTCGTCCAAGCTGAAAAAGTTGAAGTGGAGAGTAGGGGGTGATGTGTAGTGGAAGTCTATTTTTTATTCTTTGATGAGGCCCACTAATAGTAGCTTGCATTGGGGAGAAAAAAATCAATATAGATGCATGAAGCTACTTTTTTCTCATAGGCATCTGTATCCATATGCAACCATTGTACATACTCTAATGGACAATGAAGCCACTCTGTGATTGTGTCATTCACCTCCTGTCCATATGGCAGGTTGGTGCCCAGGGGCCCGCGCCCTGGGAAGCAGCCACACCAAGCATGGCATCCAACATCGCAAGATCCAACATCAGGGATGCCACGAGTAACTAAGACAACACCTTTATGAAGGGGGGCGCGTCATTGAAGAAGATCAGTGTGACACTCAGAGATGGGCTCTGTAGGGAGATGCCAACACGACATACTTCCAGGCGATTGCTAATGGCTGCCGCAGCCACAACACCATCCCGCTTCTCTGGGACGGTGATAGATTACTACAGCACCGTGATGGTATCCGTGAGCATGTCGACAACTTCTACCATCACCTATTCTCCTCTTCCGTGTGAGGTGCCCGCGCTGGTGTGGCCGCCCCGATTCAATCATGCACTAATCGTACATGCAAACATGCACGATCAAGATTAGAGACACATGGGAAGATATCACAACACAACTTTACGACACAAAGGATAAACACAAGTCTTTATATTACAAGTTAGGGTCGCAAGGACCCAAATACATAAGTAATCAAAGCAAATATTATCTGAGTACAAACAGTTGGACCCCTACCCATGGTCGGGGTTGCGTATCGTCTCAGACTTGGATACTGAGGCTCTCGTGGTGCCCTTCGTGGAGGACATCTTTCCTGCTATCAAAGGCATGAACCCTGACTCAGCGCCTGGCACCGATAGCTTACCAGTCCGGTTTTTTCAGGTGTTCTGGACCTCGGTTAAGGACGAGGTGATGGCCATGTTCCAGGATTTTCTACATTGGTTCCCTGGATCTTTCCCGTCTCAACTTTGGGATTATTATGCTTATTCCTAAGGTTTTTGGGGCCTCCGATATCCGCCAGGTCTGGCTTCCGTATCCTAGCCAAGGTGTACACCAATAGGGTGACACTTCTTGCCGATCGGTTGACACATACAAACCAATCGGCCTTCATCCCAGGCCGGTTCATCATGGATCAGGTCCTAGTCCTTCATGAAGTAAAAGTAGAACGCCAAAATGCGGTCTTTCTTAAGATCGACTTCCATAAGGCGTACGACATAGTTTGCTAGTCCTTCCTTCGAGAATTGTTGCTCTGGAAGCGTACTGACGACCGTTGGGTCACCAGGGTCATCCGGTTAGTGTCTAGTGGGCGCCCCACTATGAATATCAATGGCGAAGTGGGCCTGTTCTTCCACACCTATTGTGTTATTCAGAAGGGGGTGGTCCATTTTCCCCCTTCCTCTTCAACATGGCGGTCGATGCCCTTGCCTCCATCCTCGATGTAGCCAAGGGGTCCGATCATATTAGAGGGGTGGTTCCACACCTTGTACCGGTGGTGGGGTTTTCCTTGTCCAATAGGCCGACGATGTGATTATCATGGTTGAGTGCACTAATGGAGACATTGCACACCTCAAGTTTATCCTCATTTGCTTTCAACAAAATATTGTCTATGCAAATTGAATTCAGTCATCCCATGTTTCTTCTGGAACTTCCTTATGTATTCCCTTCTCACCGCCACAATAAATGAAATAACTGCATGTGCCAACCCTCGGAACATCGGAAGAGTTCAACCACTTTTACATGGGCTCTTCAAATTATTCTATACCATGCCACACTTCTTATATATATAGTGGTTTTGGTAATGTCTCTTTCTCTAGAATTGTAGATGTCTACATTCTAAATAGTGAAACATTGCTCGAGCGTGCATTACTAAAAAAGTGCAGGGTGATAGGAATGATAGGCATTGGGAGAACCGGCAGTAGTGACTACTCTGTACATGGATTCGGTAACTTGCTTCTGGCAAGTCACACCTTAAACAACATTTCTTGCTCCTTCGCCGGTTGCATATCAGACGATCAAGATGAATCAGGAGATAATCAGGCTTGGCAGCTCTCTACGACTGGATCCAGTACACTGTCGCCATCTTATCGATGCTCAACATGACACCCTCCTCGCTCCATGGGAGGCGGGACACCTGGTAGTGCTGCAGTTGGTGGGCGGCGCCATCTTTGCTCGAGAAGACGCGTCCTGACTTGTAGTGCTATAGAATTCGCTCCGCCTGGTTGTGCTCCTCATCGTGGGGCAGCTGTGCAGCATCGTTTTGGACGCATAGCAATAGGTCCTTTATTCATAATATATTGATGCCCTCAGCTTACCAACGCTCACCCTACTTGTGCCTACTCAAGATCCTCAACATCGCTGTGTTCAAGGCCACTGCTATTTAACCATAAATCAAGCAGCCAGACAAGACGGTGCCATGACCTGTGCAGCAGATCGCAAGGAGATGTGTATGGATAAGTGTGTTGGGGAACGTAGTAATTTCAAAAAAATTCCTACGCACATGCAAGATCATGGTGATGGCATAGCAACGAGAGGGGAGAGTGTTGTCTACGTACCCTCGTAGACCGTTAGCGGAAGCGTTATGACAACGCGGTTGATGTAGTCGTACGATTCACGAATCGACCGATCCAAGCACCGAACGTACGGCACCTCCGTGTTCAGCACACGTCCAGCTCGATGACGTTCCCGGGCTCCAATCCAGCGAAGCGTCGGGGATGAGTTCTGTCAGCACGACGGCGTGGTGACGGTGATGATGTTCTACCGGCGCAGGGCTTCGCCTAAACTCCGCAACGATATGACCGAGGTGGAATATGGTGGAGGGGGGCACCGCACACGGCTAAGGAACGATCCGTAGATCAACTTGTGTGTCTATGGGGTGCCCCCTCCTTCGTATATAAAGGGGGAGAGGAGGAGGGGGCCGGCCAAGAGGTGAGGCGCGCCCAAGGGGGGGCAAACCTACTCCAAGTAGGTTTGGCCCCCCTTTCCTATTAGGAGTAGGAGAGGGAAGGAAGAGAGGGGAGGGAAGAAGGAAAGGGGGCCGGCCCCCCTCCCAATTCCCAATTACTATGTAGACATGACCTAGAACTATTCTCGGTCAATAACCAATAGCGGAACCTGGATGTTCATATTGTTTCCTACATATTCTACGAAGATCTTTATCGGTCAAACCGCATAACAACATACGGTGTTCCCTTTGTGATCGGTATGTTACTTGCCCGAGATTCGATCGCCGGTATCCAATACCTAGTTCAATCTCGCATCGCAAGTCTCTTTACTCGCTCCGTAATACATCATTTCATAACTAACTCATTAGTTACAATGCTTGCAAGGCTTAGGTGATGAGTATTACCGAGAGGGCCAGAGATACCTCTCCGACAATCGGAGTGACAAAACCTAATCTCAATTATGCCAACTCAACATGTACCTTCGAAACACCAGAGAGCACCTTTATAATCACCCGCTACGCTGTGATGTTTGGTAGCACAAAAGTGTTCCTCCGTAAACGGAGTTGCATAATCTCATAGTCATAGGAACATGTATAAGTCATGAAGAAAGCAATAGCAACATACTAAACGATCAAGTGCTAAGCTAACGGAATGGGTCAAGTCAATCACATCATTCTCCTAATGACGTGATCTCGTTAATCAAATGACAACTCATGTCTATGGTTAGGAAACATAACCATCTTTAATTAACGAGCTAGTCAAGTAGAGGCATACTAGTGACACTCTCTTTTTCTATGTATTCACACATGTATTATGTTTCCGGTTAATACAATTCTAGCATGAATAATAAACATTATCATGAAATAAGGAAATAAATAATAACTTTATTACTGCTTCTAGGGCATATTTCCTTCAGTCTCCCACTTGCACTAGAGTCAATAATCTAGTTCACATCACCATGTGATTTAACACCAATAATTCACATCACCATTTGATTAACACCCATAGTTCACATCGTCATGTGATCAACACCCAAAGGGTTTACTAGAGTCATTAATCTAGTTCACATCGCTATGTGATTAACACCCAAAGAGTACTAAGGTATGATCATGTTTTGCTTGTGAGAGAAGTTTAGTCAACGGGTCTGTCAAATTCAGAGCTGTATGTATTTTGCAAATATTCTATGTCTACAATGCTATGCACGGAGCTACTTTAGCTAATTGCTCCCACTTTCAATATATATCCAGATTAGGACTTGAAGTCATCTGGATCAGTGCCAAAACTTGTATCGGCGTAACCCTTTACGACGAACCTTTTTGTCACCTCCATAATCGAGAAACATATCCTTTTTCCACTAAGGATAATTTTGACCAATGTCCAGTGATCTACTCCTAGATCACTATTGTACTCTCTTGCCAAACCATGGCAGAGTATACAATAGGTTTGGTCTATAGCATGCATACTTTTATAGAACCTATGATTGATGCATAGGGAATGACTTTCATTCTCTTTCTATTTTCTGTCGTGGTCGGGATTTGAGTCTTACTCAATTTCACACCTTGTAACACAAGCAAGAAACTCTTTCTTTGACTGTTCCATTTTGAACTACTTCAAAATCTTGTCAAGGTATGTACTCATTGAAAAAAACTTATCAAGCCTCTTGATCTATCTCTATAGATCTTGATGCTCAATATGTAAGTAGCTTTACTGAGGTCTTTCTTTTAAAGAACTCCTTTCAAATACTCCTTTATGCTTTCAAGAAAAATTCTACATCCTTTCTGATCAACAATATGTCACTCACATATACTTATCAAAAAGGCTGTAGTGCTCCCACTCACTTTATTGTAAATACAGCTTCACCGCAAGTCCAGATAAAACTATATGCTTTGATCAACTTATCAAAGCGTATATTCCAACTCCGAGATGCTTGCACCAGTCCACAGATGGATCGCTCGAGCTTGCACATTTTGTTAGCATCTTTAGGATTGACAAAACCTTCTGGTTGCATCATATACAACTCTTCTTTAAGAAAACCATTAAGGAATGCAGTTTTGACATCCATTTGCCAGATTTCATAAAATGTGGAAATTGCTAACATGATTCGGACAGACTTTTAAGCATCGATACGAGTGAGAAAATCTCATTGTATTCAACATCTTGAACTTTGTCAAAAACCTTTTTCGACAAGTCTAGCTTTGTAGATAGTAACACTACTATCAGCATCTGTCATCCTCTTGAAAATCCATTTATTCTTAATGACTCACCGATCATCGGGCAAGTCAATCAAAGTCCACACTTTGTTCTCATACATCGATCCTATCTCACATTTCATGGCGTCAAGCCATTTCGCGGAATCTGGGCTCATCATCGCTTCCTCATAGTTCGTAGGTTTGTCACGGTCAAGTAACATGATCTTCAGAACAGGATTACCGTACCACTCTGGTGCGGATCTCACTCTATTTTACCTACGAGGTTCGGTAGTAACTTGATCTGAAGTTACATGATCATCATCACTAGCTTCCTCACTAACTGGTGTAGTAGTCACAGGAACAGATTACTGTGATGAACTACTTTCCAATAAGGGAGCAGGTACAGTCACCTTATCAAGTTCTACTTTCCTCCCACTCACTTCTTTCGAGAGAAACTCCTTCTCTAGAAAGGATCCATTATTAGCAACGAATGTTTTGCCTTCGGATCTGTGATAGAAGGTGTACCCAACAGTTTCGTTTGGGTATTCTATGAAGATGCACTTCTTCGATTTGGGTTTGAGCTTATCAGGTTGAAAACCTTTTTCACATAAGCATCACAACTCCAAACTTTAAGGAACGACAGCTTAGGTTTACTGCTAAACCATAGTTCATACGGTGTCGTCTCAATGAATTTAGATGGTGCCCTATTAAAGTGAATGCAGCTATCTCTAATGCATAACCCCAAAAATGATAGTGCTAAATCGGTAAGATACATCATAGATAACACCATATCAAATAAAGTGCGGTTACGACGTTCGGACACACCATAACGTTGTGGTGTTCCAGGTGGCGTGAGCTGTGAAACTATTCACATTGTTTTAATTGAAGACCAAACTTGTAACTCAAATATTCATCTCCACGATTAGATTGCAGAAACTTTATTTTCTTGTTACGATGATTTTCCACTTCACTCTGAAATTCTTTGAACCTTTCAACTATTTCAGACTTATGTTTCATCAAGTAGATATACCAATATCTTCTCAAATCATCTGTGAAGGTCAGAAAATAACGATACCCGCCGCGAGCCTCAACACTCATCGGATCGCATACATCAGTATGTATTATTTCCAATAAGTCAGTTGCTCGCTCCATTGTTCCGAAGAACAGAGTCTTAGTCATCTTGCCCATGAGGCATGGTTCGCAAGCATCAAGTGATTCATAACCAAGTGATTCCAAAAATCCATCTTTATGGAGTTTCTTCATACGCTTTACACCGATATGACCCAAACGGCAGTGCCACAAATAAGTTGCACCATTATTATTAACTTTGCATCTTTTGGCATCAATATTATGAATATGTGTATCACTACGATCGATATCCAACAAACTATTTTCATTGGGTGTATGACCATTGAAGGTTTTATTCATCTAACAGAACAACAATTATTCTCTGACTTTAAATGAATAACCGTATTGCAATAAACATGATCAAATCATATTCATGCTCAACGCAAACGCTAAATAACATTTATTTAGGTTTAACAATAATCCCGAAAGTATAGGGAGTGTGCGATGATGATCATATCAATCTTGGAACTATTTCCAACACTCATCGTCACTTCCCCTTCAACTAGTCTCTATTTATTCTGCAACTCCCGTTTCGAGTTACTAATCTTAGCAACCGAACAAGTATCAAATACTCAGGGGCTACTATAAACACTAGTAAGGTACACATCAATAACCTGTATATCAAATATACCCTTGTTCACTTTGCCATCCTTCTTATCCACCAAATATTCAGGCATTTCGCTTCCAAAGGACCATTTCCTTTGCGAGTAAGCACTCGGTTTCAGTGCTTGGGTCCAGCTTGGAGCTTCTTCACGGGAGTGACAACTTGCTTGTCATTCTACTTGAAGTTTCCTTTTCTTTCCTTTGCCCTTTTCTTGAAACTAGTGGTCTTGTCAATCATCAACACTTGATGCTCTTTCTTGATTTCTACCTTCGTCGATTTCAACATCATGAAGAGCTCGGGAATTGTTTTTTGTCATCCCTTGCATACTATAGTTCATCATGAAGTTCTAGTAACTTAGTGATGGTGACTAGAGAATTATGTCAATCACTATCTTATCTGGAAGATTAACTCCCACTTGATTCAAGCGATTGAAGTACCTGCATAACTGAGCACATGCTCACTAGTTGAGTGATTCTCTCCATCTTTTAGCTATAGAACTTGTTGGAGACTTCATATCTCTCAACTCGGTATTTTCTTGAAATATTAACTTCAATTCCTGGAACATCTCATATGGTCCATGACGTTGAAAACATCTTTGAAGTCCCGATTCTAAGCCGTTAAGCATGGTGCACTAAACTATCAAGTAGTCATCATATTGAGCTATCCAAACGCTCATAACGCCCCAGATCCGCTTCGCAATAGGTCTGTCACCTAGCGTGCATTAAGGACATAATTCTTCAGGCAGCAATGAGGATAAACCTCGATCACGGATCCAATCCGCATCATTGCTACTAACAACTTTCAACACAGTTTTCTCTAGGAACATATCAAAATAAACATATGAAAGCAACAACGCGTGCTATTGATCTACAACATAATATGCAAAATACTACCAGGACTAAGTTCATGATAAATTTAAGTTCAATTAATCATATTACTTAAGAACTCCCACTTAGAAAAACATCCCTCTAATCCTCTAAGTGATCACGTGATCCAAATCAACTAAACCATAACCGATCATCACGTGAGATGGAGTAGCTTTCAATGGTGAACATCACTATGTTGATCATATCTACTATATGATTCATGCTCAACCTTTCGGTCTCCGTGTTCCGAGGCCATATCTGCATATGCTAGGCTCGTCAAGTTTAACCTGAGTATTCCGCATGTGCAAAACTGGCTTGCACCCGTTGTAGATGGACGTAGAGCTTATCACACCCGATCATCACGTGGTGTCCGGGCACGATTTAACTTTGGCAACGGTGCATACTCAGGGAGAACACTTCTTGATAATTAGTGAGAGATCATCTTAAAATGCTACCGTCAATCAAAGCAAGATAAGATGCATAAAAGATAAACATCACATGCAATCAATATAAGTGATATGATATGTTCATCATCTTCTTGTGCTTGTGATTCCATCTCCGAGCATCGCCATGATCACCATTGTCACCGTGCGACACCTTGATTTCCATCATAGCATCGTTGTCGCTTACGCCGCCTATTGCTTCTCGACTATCGCTACCGCTTAGTGATAAAGTAAAGCAATTGCAGGCGCTTGCATTTCATACAATAAAGCGACAACCATATGGCTCCTGCCAGTTGCCGATAACTTCGGTTACAAAACATGATCATCTCATACAATAAAAGTATAGCATCACGTCTTGACCATATCACATCACAACATGCCCTGCGAAAACAAGTTAGACATCCTCTACTTTGTTGTTGCAAGTTTTACGTGGCTGCTACGGACTGAGCAAGAACCGTTCTTACCTACGCATCAAAACCACAACGATATTTCGTCAAGTTAGTGCTGTTTTAACCTTCGCAAGGACCGGGCGTAGCCACACTTGGTTCAACTAAAGTTGGAGAAACTGACACCCGCCAGCCACCTGTGTGCAAAGCACGTCGGTAGAACCAGTCTCGCGTAAGCGTCTGGCGTAATGTCGGTCCGGCCGCTTCATCCAACAATACCGCCAACCAAAGTATGACATGCTTGGTAAGCAAGATGACTTGTATCGCCCACAACTCACTTGTGTTCTACTCGTGCATATAACATCAACACATAAAACCTAGGCTCGGATGCCACTGTTGGGGAACGTAGTATTTTCAAAAAATTTCCTACGCACATGCAAGATCATGGTGATGGCATAGCAACGAGATGGGAGAGTGTTGTCTACGTACCCTCGTAGACCGTTAGCGGAAGCGTTATGACAACACGGTTGATGTAGTCGTACGTCCTCACGAATCGACCGATCCAAGCACCGAACGTACGGCACCTCCGTGTTCAGCACACGTCCAGCTCGATGACATTCCCCGGGCTCCAATCCAGCGAAGCATCGGGGATGAGTTCTGTCAGCACGACGGCGTGGTGACGGTGATGATGTTCTACCGGCGCAGGGCTTCGCCTAAACTCCGCGACGATATGACCGAGGTGGAATATGGTGGAGGGGGCACCGCACACGGCTAAGGAATGATTCGTAGATCAACTTGTGTGTCTATGGGGTGCCCCCTCCTTCAGATATAAAGGGGAGAGGAGGAGGGGCCGCCAAGAGGTGAGGCGCGCTATGGGGGGGGCAAACCTACTCCAAGTAGGTTTGGCCCCTTCCTATTAGGAGTAGGAGAGGGAAGGAAGAGAGGGAGGGAAGAAGGAAAGGGGGTCGGCTCCTCCCAATTTGGATTGGGCTTGGGGGCCCTCCTTGCTCCTTCTCCTCCTTTCCACTAAGGCCCAATAAGGCCCATATACTTACCGGGGTTCCGTAACCTCCCTAACTCCCAGATAGTCCCAATCTCATCCGAACCTTTCCAAAGGTCCAAATATATCCGTCCAATATATCAATCTTTATGTCTCGACCATTTCGAGACTCCTCGTCATGTCCGTGATCACATCCGGGACTCCAAACAACCTTCGGTACATCAAAACTTATAAACTCATAATAAAACTGTCATCGTAACGTTAAGCGTGCGGACCCTACGGGTTCGAGAACTATGTAGACATGACCTAGAACTATTCTCGGTCAATAACCAATAGCGGAACCTGGATGTTTATATTGGTTCCTACATATTCTACGAAGATCTTTATCGGTCAAACCGCATAACAACATACGTTGTTCCCTTTGTCATCGGCATGTTACTTGCCCGAGATTCGATCGTCGGTATCCAATACCTAGTTCAATCTCGTTACCGGCAAGTCTCTTTACTCATTCCGTAATACATCATTTCATAACTAACTCATTAGTTACAATGCTTGCAAGGCTTAGGTGATGAGTATTACCGAGAGGGCCCAGAGATACCTCTCCGACAATCGGAGTGACAAAACCTAATCTCGAATTATGCCAACCAACATGTACCTTTGGAAACACCAGAGAGCACCTTTATAATCACCCGCATACGCCAGTGATGTTTGGTAGCACACAAAGTGTTCCTCCGGTAAACGGGAGTTGCATAATCTCATAGTCATAGGAACATGTATAAGTCATGAAGAAAGCAATAGCAACATACTAAACGATCAAGTGCTAAGCTAACGGAATGGGTCAAGTCAATCACATCATTCTCCTAATGACGTGATCTCGTTAATCAAATGACAACTCATGTCTATGGTTAGGAAACATAACCATCTTTAATTAACGAGCTAGTCAAGTAGAGGCATACTAGTGACACTCTGTTTGTCTATGTATTCACACATGTATTATGTTTCCGGTTAATACAATTCTAGCATGAATAATAAACATTATCATGAAATAAGGAAATAAATAATAACTTTATTATTGCCTCTAGGGCATATTTCCTTCAAAATGAGTTGCATCATCATATTCTAAAGCGCACAAATTTCCCATGGGTGCATAAGCAAGATCTTAGGAATAAAAGATGAATTCCCTGGTATAATCCCATCACTAACTTCATCAACAATGCCGACCCTAAAACTGCCCGCAACCGTCCAAACCGTATTGTCCACATGTATTTTGCCATCCAACACGGGTCTGCATCGGTCCAAAACAAACTGGGGGCTTTGCGAGCGTCCGAACCGCTGCCACGTCTGTGTCGGACTAATATGGCTCACCAAAAAACACTCTCCCTCGCCCACGTCTCTTCCCGCCCAAAGTGGTCAGCGCCGCTCCAGAGCACAAGTGCCACATTCATGGTGGCTCATAGCGACACGACCTCTCACTGACGCTCCGACATTGAAGCAGCGCACCGGCCAAGAGCACCTCACACGTCGTTTGCCGTTGCACGCAACTTCTCGGCATTCAAACGACAACCCGTCATTTAGCCTCCCTCCATTATACATGCGCGGTTGGAACCTACTCCGACGCCACCCGTCCGTCCATCTGCCCTGCGTATTAACCACCCAGCCGCTAGCCCTGCCATCCGCCGGCTATTTAAACTCCACCCTCGGCCATAGCCGCATCCATCCTCCACCGCTCCCTTTCTCCTCTCGGCACCATGCCTGCTATGGCATCTTCGAGCTCCAAAGCCATTTGGGACAGCCTCTCGTCCGAGCAGAAGAAGGAGATCGCCTCAATTGTTGCCGGCTGGCAGGCCGGCGATACGGACATCCCCAAAGGAGGATGCGGGCGATGATGAGCCGGCACCACCCTCCTCGCCGGTTCATGCTAACGTCACCATGGGAGAGGCCCATTCTCATTACACATACATGGTGCTAGAGGAGCGGGTGGCCGCATTCAGGCAGGTGTAGGCCGACCAGGACAATAACATCTGGTTCCTCAACGAGAACCTGCTCACGAAGGAGCTACTCACCGCCGACACTGCTACCGCGCCGAACATGGACGTGGCCAAGCAGGTGGTGTTGGTCGACTCCTATCTCATGCCTATGAAATCCATCATGACCACTAGCAGTACCTCTAGTATCAGGCGGAGCTAGATGCCACCTTAAAGGAGTTCACGAGGCGGCGGGCAAAGTATATGGCTAGAGCGAGGACGAGGACGACGTCTCCAACTCCGCCTTCTCACTAGTAGAAAAGGGGGCAATGGTCCAGGCCGGTCCAGCCCATTAGTCCCGGTTCAATCCAGAACCGGGACCAATGGGGCATCGGACCCGTTCAGTGAGCCCCGGGCCGGCGGGCCACGTGGGCCATTGGTCCCGGTTCGTCTGACCTTTGGTCCCGGTTGGTAGGATGAACCGACCAATGATCCCCGCCTCGCCAACAACCATTCGTCCCGTTCTGGCACGAACCGGGACCAAAGGAACCCATTAGTCCCGGTTCAGACGACCAACCGGGACCAATGGTGGTGCCTATATATACCCCAGCAAGAGCAGAGCACACCGCTCTGTTTTTTTTAACGAGGGGAGAGGGCTTGGTGGTGCTCTAGCTCACCTCATATGCACACAAGGTGTTCGATGGAATGCCCGAGCCACACTACTTAAGGTTTCTCCTCTCCAAGCTCGACCGCCAAGCTTCATTTTCCTCCATATTTGTCTAGGTTTAGCGGTCCGTCACGCCCATCCCCGCCTTCAACGCCGCCGATCACCCGCACCGATCTCATCGGCGGCACCACCGTGGTGAGCCTCTTGTTCTTATCTTCTTCCGAAAGGAAAAATATTTTTATTTGTATGTTTAGATAGATATATACTTGTATAATTTTCTTACTTTTATTATTGCATCTTATATAGTGCGATGGTTTTGGTATCCGCCCGTCGGCCCTCGCCCCCGCCTATGATTCGGATGTGGTATATATTATCTTTTCATAACTATTGGTTCATTTATTGTTTATGACAATTATGCCGACCAACGTGACATAGATTTTATTCATCTAGGAGGTTGTTGAACCGAAATTCCAACCGACCCTATTGTCGAGAGGTTAAATTTAGTTGAAGAAGAAAACAATTTGTTGAAGGAAAAATTAGAAAAATTGAGGAGGAGAAGATGATATTGGAGTTGCATGTTGCGGATGTCGCCGATGATCACAAGATCAAGATGGATGCAATGCGCTTGAAGATTAGAAAGATTAGAAAATATGCCATTCATACCGAGGCTTGGTATCATTATGTCGTTGGATCAGTTGTTACATTGGTTGCGATTATGATCGCATTTGTTTTCGCATTGAAATGTTTTACATAGTTTCAGTATGGTTTAATTAATTTAGATGCTCTGCAGAGCTTTATGTTGTTAGATGAGAACTATGTATGTACTTTGGTTTTAATGTGATGATGAACTTCTATTAATTTGGTCACTTAATTAATTATCTATTCATGATCTCTAATGATTTTTGACACACTTAATTATATATAATGCACACAGATGAACCGCAATGGATGTACGGTTCAAGACACACCTCCGAGTACATTAAGGGCGTGCATAATTTTCTCAAGTGGCTGAGGCAAACAAGCAGAATGGTTTTATATGTTGTCCATGCCCTATATGTGGGAATACTGAAGTCTTACTCGACCGAAAATCCTGCACACCCACCGCTTTACAAGGGTTTCATGCCACACTATAATGTTTGGACGAGGCACGGAGAAATAGGGGTTATGATGGAAGACGGCGAAGAAGAAGAGTACGATGACAACTATGTGCCCCTGAATACGGTGATGCTCCGTAAGATCAAGAGGAACCGACGATGTGCACGATGATGCTGCAACGGGAGAAGCTGCTGAAGATCAAGAGGAACCAGATGATGTGCCCGATGATGATGATCTCCGCCGGTCATTGTCGATGCAAGGACGCAATGCGAAAGTCAAAAGAGAAGATGAAGTTCGATCGCATGCTAGAGGACCACAAAAAGGGTTGTACCCCAATTGCGAAGATGGCAACACAAAGCTAGGTACCGTCTTCGAATTGCTGCAATGGAAGGCAGAGAATGTCAGGCTCGATAAAGGATTTGAGAAGCTACTTAAAATATTGAAGAAGAAGCTTCCAAAGGATAACGAATTGCCCGACAAGACATACGCAGCAAAGAAGGTCGATGCCCTCTAGGATTGAGGTGCAGAAGATACATGCATGCCCTAATGATCTGATCCTCTACATGGTGCGCATAAGGATCTGAACGCATGCCCGGTATGCGGTGCATTACGGTATAAGATCGACGAGATGACCTCGTGATGTTGACGGCGAGCCCCCAGAAGAGGGTTCTGCGAAGGTGATGTGGTATGCTCCTATAATACCACGGTTGAAACGTCTGTTCGTAAACGGAGAGCATGCCAAGTTGATGCGATGGCACAGTGAGGACCGTAAGAAAGACGGAAGTTGAGAGCACCCACGACGGGTCGCAGATGAGAAAAATCGAGAGAAAGTATCGGGATGAGTTTGCAAGTGAGCCAAGGAACGATGGTTTGCTTTAAGCGCGATGGCATTAATCCTTTCGGGAGCAGAGCAGCAATCACAGCACCTGGCCCGTGACTCTATGTATGTATAACCTTCCTCCTTGGATGTGCATGAAGCGGAAGTTCATTATGATGCCGCTCTCATCCAAGGCCCTAAGCAACCCGGCAATGACATTGATGTGTACCTAAGGCCATTAGTTGAAGAACTTTTACAGCTGTGGAATGGAAACGGTGTACGACGTGGGATGAGCACAAACAGAGGAATTTAACCTAAAGGCGTTGCTGTTCGTGACCATCAACGATTGGCCCGCTCAAGAAACTTTCGTGACAGATAAACAAGGGATACCACGATGCACGCACCGCTTACTTGACATCGATAGTATATACCGCAAGCTGCGGGAAGAATGTGTACATGGGCCATCGCCGATTTCTTCCGACCAACCATCAATGTCGAAAGAAAGGCAAGCATTTCAAAGGCGAGGCAGATCACCGGAAGAAGCCCGCCATGCGCATCGGTGATCACGCATTTGCTATGGTCAATGATTTACACGTAATCTTTGGAAAGGGTCCCGCGGACTAGCTGTTCCGAGTGACGCCGAGGGACACGCACCCATGTGGAAGAAGAAATCTATATTTTGGGACCTACCCTCTTCGAAAGACCTAGAGGTCCGCTCTTCGATCGACGTGATGCACGTGACGAAGAACCTTTGCGTGAACCTGCTAGGCTTCTTGGGCGGTATGGGAAGACAAAAGATACAAATGAGGCACGAGAGGACCTGCAACGCTTGCACGAAAAAGACGGCATGCCTCCAAAGCAAGATGAAGGTCCCGCCACTATGCTCTTACCAAAGAAGAGAAGGAAATCTTCTTTGAATGCCTGCTTAGTATGAAGGTCCCGACCGGCTTCGTCGAATATAAAAGGAATAATAAATATGGCGAGAAAAAGTTTCGAACCTAAAGTCTCATGATCGCCACGTGATTATGACGCAATCGCTTCCGGTTGCATTGAGGGGCTTCTACCGAAAACGTCCGATTAGCCATTGTGAAGCTATGTGCATTCCTCAATGCAATATCTCGAAGGTGATCGATCCGTAAACCATACCAAGGCTAAGGAGTGATGTGGTGCAATGTCTTGTCGGCTTTGAGCTGGTGTTCCCACCATCCTTCTTCAATATCATGACGACGTTCTTGTTCATCTAGTTGACGAGATTGTCATTCTGGGACCCGATTTCTACACAATATGTACCCCTTTGAGAGGTTCATGGAGTCCTAAAGAAATATGTCCGTAATCGCGCTTAGGCCGAAGGAAGCATCTCCATGGGCCATCAAACAGAGGATGTCATCGGGTTTTGTGTTGACTTCATTCCTGGCCTTAAGAAGATAGGTCTCCCTAAATCGCGGTATGAGGGGAGACTGACCGAAAAGGCACGCTTGGAAAGGACTCAATAATATGCAGGACGGATATTCTTGGTCTCAAGCCCACTACACAGCTTCTACGTAACTCTACCTTGGTGACCCGTATGTCGATGAACACAAGAACAATCTGCGCTTCAAACACCCGAGCAAAGGCGACGATCGGATTACATGTGAACACATCAGACTTTCAGCAGTTGGTTGGAAGCACGACGAGGTGACAGACTGCTTTGTGAGGAGCTGTACTTGTTATCCAGGGACCATCTTTGACCGTATTGATTTGGAAAGGATACGAGATAAATGGGAATACATTTTACACGATCGACCAAGATCAAAAGAGCACCAACCAAAACAGCGGTGTCCGCTTTGATGCAACAACCGAGAGGGAAAGGACACATATTATGGTTACATAGTGGACATATGGGAACTTGACTACGGACATGATTTTAAGGTCCCTTTGTTTAAGTGCAAATGGGTCAATCTGTCAGAGGCGGGTATGTGTAGACCCACAAGACGGAATGACAACAAGGGATCTGAAAAATCTTGGGTACACCGACGAACCGCTCAGACTAGCCAATGATGTGGCACAGGTTATCTATGTGAAGGACATGTCCAAGAGACCGAGAAAGAGAAAAGATAAGGAAGCAAATACATCATACGATGAGCCAAAGCGCCACATAGTTCTTTTCAGAAAAAGGGACATCGTGGGAGTGGAGGACAAGATGACATGTCTCAAGATTATGAAAAGTTTCATGAAATTCCTCCCTTTAAAGTCAAGGCTGACCCCAAAGATCCCGATAAACGATGAAGATTATCCATGGTTACGGCGCAATAAGCAATGACACAAGCGAAGAAAAAGTGAAGACTTTCTCCGCAACTATTGTTCGCTTATGATACCATTATATTGTAACCGATGAGTATGATACCATTTTTCGCTTTTGTACATGCACATGCTATGTGTGGGTCAATTTATGATATACCATGCCAACTTTCAACTTTTTCAGAGTTCATTTGAAATGTCTTATGGTTCGCCCTCGTAATAATTAAAAATAGCAACAATAAGTATTTTGTTGTAAGTAGAAACAAAATAAATTAAATAAAGCAAGAAAGAAAACAAAAAAAGTGTTTTCAAATTTGAAAATTAGTAATGGCACTAACAGAAAGTTTATAATTTTCCTAAAACTAGAAGCAAAAAGATTTAAAAATAGAGCAAAAACAAAAGAAAATAAATAATGCAGAAAACAAAACAAAAAAACAACAATAAGTATTTTGTTGTAAGTAGAAACAATATAAATTAAATAAAGCAAGAAAGAAAACAAAAAAAGTGTTTTCAAATTTGAAAATTAGTAATGGCACTAACAGAAAGTTTATAATTTTCCTAAAACTAGAAGCAAAAAGATTTAAAAATAGAGCAAAAACAAAAGAAAATAAATAATGCAGAAAACAAAACAAAAAAACAACAATAAGTATTTTGTTGTAAGTAGAAACAATATAAATTAAATAAAGCAAGAAAGAAAACAAAAAAAAGTGTTTTCAAATTTGAAAATTAGTAATGGCACTAACAGAAAGTTTATAATTTTCCTAAAACTAGAAGCAAAAAGATTTAAAAATAGAGCAAAAACAAAAGAAAATAAATAATGCAGAAAACAAAACAAAAAACAACAATAAGTATTTTGTTGTAAGTAGAAACAATATAAATTAAATAAAGCAAGAAAGAAAACAAAAAAAGTGTTTTCAAATTTGAAAATTAGTAATGGCACTAACAGAAAGTTTATAATTTTCCTAAAACTAGAAGCAAAAGATTTAAAAATAGAGCAAAAACAAAAGAAAATAAATAATGCAGAAAACAAAACAAAAAACAACAATAAGTATTTTGTTGTAAGTAGAAACAATATAAATTAAATAAAGCAAGAAAAAATGCCACCCATCGGGCCGCCATGGCCTCAATACGATCGGTATCCCTATTTCGGCCAGATTCAGCCCGCAGATGGCCCAGAAGGTCCAACAGCAACGAAGGAGCAAATAGGCCCGTAAGCCTGCAGCTCAAAGGAGTTCAAGAGGGAGCGCAGGGGCTTATAAACCATCGCGCCCCTCTCAACTAGCGAGGTGGGATTAAACTTTGGCCCCGACGCTGGCAGCAGAGGGTTTGGTCCCGTTGGTGGCACCAACCGACTAAAGAGTTTAGTCTGGTTGTAGCCACCAACCGACCAAAGGTCGCAGCTTCCCGCCTTTGGGCTGCCGAATTGAGGTTTTGGTCCCGGTTGGTGGCACCAACCGACTAGCAGATAGTCCCGGTTGGTGCCACCAACCGACTAAAGGATGTGCTATATAAGCAGACTTGGCGCTTCCGCCAAATCGCCCACTTCTCCCCGACGCCTGCTCCTCCTCGTCATTGCCGCCGCCGACGCCCCTACTCCACCTTGTTGCCGCCGCCGCCGACGCCGTCAGTTACTCGCCTCGCCGCCGCCGCCCCTGTGAGCATAGCTCGCTCCGCGCCCTCCGTCTCAGCCCCTGCTGCGTCACCATGCCGCCCACACGGCAGCCGCCGCCGCCCCTCTCTCAGGCCACCACACCGCCCCCATCTCAAGGCCGGTGCGCCGCCTGCCCTGCTGCCTGCCAAGCCGCCATGCCCCCACCCTGCCCTGCCTGCATTTTTTGTTCATTGCATTTTTTTCATATGTATAATGTATATATGTATGTGGTAGCTATATATATATGTGATGAATGGTCGATGTGGCTATATATGTATGTATGAATATAATGTTCATAGCATTTTTTTGTTTATATATGTTTTTCATATATGTATTAATTTTATATTTAGGTTGTTAGTAGATATCGATCGATTTTAGGTTAGTGCATTTTAGGTTAGTGTAGAGGAGAAAGTAAAATAAGGAAAAGGAAGAAAAGAGGAAGAAGGAAGAAGGAAGAAGAAGAAGAAGAAAAGAAGAAAAAAGAGGAGAAGAAGTGTGTATATGTGTTTGTATGTATATATATATATGTGTACATATTCATAGTATTTTTTCGTAAGTGTATTTTTTTTGTTCATTGCATTTTTTTCATATGTATAATGTATATATGTATGTGGTAGCTATATATATATGTGATGAATGGATGTGGCTATATATGTATGCATGTATGAATATAATGTTCATATAGCATTTTTTTGTTTATATATGTTTTTCATATATGTATTAATTTTATATTTAGGTTGTTAGTAGATATCGATCGATTTTAGGTTAGTGCATTTTAGGTTAGTGTAGAGGAGAAAGTAAAATAAGGAAAAGGAAGAAAAGAGGAAGAAGGAAGAAGGAAGAAGAAGAAGAAAAGAATGAGAGGAAGGAAAATAAGAAGAGGAAGAAAGGAGAAAAGAGGAGAGGAAGAAGAGGAGAAATAAATAAGAAGAGGAAAAAGAAGAAAAGAAGAGGAGAAGAAGAAAGGAATAGAGGAGAAGAAGAAAAATAGAAGAAAAAATTCTATTTTTTCTTCTTCTCCTCTATTCCTTTCTTCTTCTCCTCTTTTTTTCTTCTTTACTTCTTCTTCTTCTTCCTTCTTCCTTCTTCCTCTTTTCTTCCTTTTCCTTAATTATTTTCCTTTCTCGAGGGAGAAGAAGAAAAGAAGAGGAGAAGAAGAAAGAAAGGAAAGGAGAAAGAAGAAACTTAAACACGAGGGGTGGTACCGATACCCCTCCCCGATATGTATATGTATGTCGCGTCGTTGTCGATATAATTAACCCCTCTAGATACAACTGCAGCAGCCCCTCGGCCCTCTCGCCGACCAAAACTCTCGAGGACACCCAAACCCTAGAGAGAAAACGATGTTGAATAATAATTGACATGTTGTCAATATTTGCGTAAACTATGGAGCACTCCCGAGACGAAGAAATGAAGCGATGTTGGGGAAATAATCGCAAATGGAAGTGATGATGTTAGCGTCATTTCTCATCGACACCGCTGGTCGATGGATGAAGAAGAGGGCTATGATTATGATGGCTTCGACCCTGCATTAATGCCGGTACAAGAGGAGGACTATGTTCATGATGGCTCCGTGACACAATGGAGGTACAAGACGAAGGAGACCGTGCCGAGCCGAAGTCACCGAACCGAGTCCGCCAGGTATATATATATTAGTTAAGCCCGTGTTGACAAGTTAATTGATGCATCCATTGTTTTGGTATATGTACACATATTAAGTATACTGTCGCCTTTCTTCCTTATAATTTCTAGCCCTCCGGATCGAGCACAACTTCGCACGGAGACGAGGCCCAAGAAAAGTTGAGCTCGGATGAAAAGTTTGAGATCATAGAAATCGCGCCGACGGCGAACCGATTGAACCCATCCGGACAAAGAAGGCATTTTCGCTCGGTCAGGGGGTTCTTGTTAGGAAAGGATCCCGATCAGATCCAAAGAATGGTATAAGCTCATAAGGATGAAGACCCCGAGGTGTCTTATGTCAATGATTTGCGTAAAGAAGATCTTTGGAATGAGCTGAAGGCAAATTTCACCCTACCGCCAGAGGAGGATCCGGAGAAGCCGCTTAAAGAGCAATTAATCAAGTCTTGTGCTCTTAAGAAGATGGCTGGCCTAATGAGGAGGTAGAGGAAAGAGCTGAACCAGTTTGTCCGAAAAAAGAGACACCAGAATTCATCGGCAAATATGAGAAGATCAAAGATCATCGCCCGCATTTGTGGCCCACAAGACATCGGAAAAGAGTAAGAAGATGTCGGAGACAAACAAGAAAAATGCTGCGAAGAAGACGCTTCACCATCGCACGGGTCGTGGCTACCTCAAAGCCCGCCTAAGTGGTCCAAGGCTGAGCATGATCTGCTTGAAAAGGGATCGAACCAGAGATCGCCGCCGCACCGTTGCGGACTTGGTTCTTCGGGCTGGCGGAACCTTGGACCTCGTAATGAGGCAAAGTCGCGGGACGAACGAGCAATCGCAAACACCACCAAGAAACTTCGACAATATATTGTTGCTGCAAGCAGCGAGGGACGCCTTCCAAACAGGGAGAAGGACGAGCTCACAATGGCCCTTGGGAATCCCGAGCACCCCGGACGGACACGAGGCACGCCAGCTCGCTTGTGGAAGGTTGGTTTTCCGGACGCAGGGGTTACAAAACCCACGAGAGGAGGAAGAAAGTGGAGCATGACCAAATGCAGCGCTGCTTGGAAGGGTAATGGGGCTAGAGGATCGAGAAGAGGACCGAGAAGCAGCAGATCGCAACAAACGACATGCCAAGCTTCCCGGTTACCCCGCCATCTCAGCGCAGCAGCGCGCAGCTTCCACCGAGCTGCTTCAGCCGAGCATGTCTTGACGGCTCTCGCCAGCTATCCCGTGGATGGTATCACGAGTCTCAAAATTGTCACATTATGGCGCGATGCATGAATTTGAAGGTCAAGGCGGCTGTTGGCCAAGTTTATCCTAGTGGACCCGCACAACTTATCACCGCCACCGATTCCGTATGATTTGCTAAGGTGATGGTTGATGAAATAACGGAGGGATTTGAGGACCTCGGCTTGAGCACCCTACCGTGAAGGGGAGACTAGGCTGGGTTCTCGCTCAAGACTCCATGCCTATGGCGGAAGGAGCTCATCGACCTTCAGGAATCGGCGCCCGCCTCCTCCTCCTCATCCGCGAGTCAGGGCACTCCGCCTCCTCCACCGCCTCCTCCTCCGAGTGAAGATCGGGCACGCGTGGCGGCACTCCGCCCCTTCTCCGGCGCGCGGGCGGCACTCCGCCTCCTCCTTCTCCGCCTCGCCAGAAGGGCGGAAGAGACCCGCCCGCCCGGCTGCTCCAACGCGTTGTAGTCCTTCTCCTCCGCCTCGTAAGCAAGCACGAAGGAAGACAGACGCCGCCAGCCGCCTCCGTCTGCTCCGCGCCTAGCAGCACAAGAAGAGAGAGGTAATACAGACACGGTCCACCTCTAAAGCCTGTAGAGAAGTTACCGTATGAGAGGAGCAAGGAGGAAAACGATACGATCGTGCAGAGCCAAGTGAAGGAGTTCTTTGAAGGGGTTAAAGCAAAGATACATCCACCTCCGGAGGAGAAGGTCGATCCGTGAAAGCAAAGCGCACTCTCGATGCCCCGAGGAAACCACCAAAGTCTCCGCCGAGAACCAACTATGAGCGACATCGAACAGACATATCTCCAAGCCAAGCGGTCGGAACTACTGTCGGGGATAAAAGGTCAAAAGAACAACGGGCAAAGGGAAAAAATTGCCCAGCTCGGCGAACAAGCACAGCAATCGTGCCCTCGCTGAATGTGTCTAATCCTCCGCACGGTGGCGGTTATGGCAATCTTGAAGATTACCCGCTGACGATGCACTTCCTGATTTCATGGAGGTGGACTTATTTAGATACGAGTACGGAAGCCTCTCGTCAAAGATGAAAAGTCTCGACAACAATGATGCTAAGATTCCACAGTTGGTACATGAAAACCTGCAGAGAGTCCGAGGGGACGAACAGTTTGTATCTGAAAATTAAAGAGGAGCACGACCTCGCTTCAAATGATGTGTTGGCTGTTCCATTTGAGGAGTTCTTCGAGTTCTTCAATCAAAAGGCCCTCGATAAATTAATGGTCTTTTGCTACTGCTGTAAGTACTATTTCGCATTAGTCTCGTATATATAGCTCGGCTCTTTCATTGCATGTATTTATAATTAATTATCCTCAATATATTATGCAGATTGAAGATCGTCGAGTGCAAGAAAATGAAATCTATGATATTGGGTTCATTAACACAAATATCATAGATGTTTTTCTGGTTAAAAAGCGCTACCAAGAGGCCGAGGACAACTTGCTACAATCATTGATCAAAAATCAAAACAAAGATACCATACTCTTTCCTTACCACGGCCCGTGAGTGTTACTGTCGTGTGCATATTCGGTTTTCCTTATTACTCGAGCGAGGTTAATGTAATTGATGAGTTATGCTTGCGTGTAGGTACCACTATATTCTTCTCGAGATTAAGCTTGAGCGTGACTAGTAACCGCCTTAGACTCCTGCACGGAAAGATCCCAGCACCTATGCGGACATGACCGACATGCTCAGCAAGTAAGTTCAATCGATCATTATCGCACCATATCGGCAACTTTTTATTCATTTCTTGATATCTCAAGTAATAACAAATATTTTCTTTGTCTTGCAGGGTTTGGAAACAGTTCACCGCACAAGCTCCAGATCGCCAAGGAGCTGCGATATACATACCCGAAAGTAAGTACTCGGGCGCGCATCTCCGCTGATTCTATAGCTATACTTTCATCAATGCCATTTATATAATGCTTCATTATCAGTTTGATTGACCTCTATTTCTCGTAAAGTGCTTGTGGCAGGAGGAAGGGAATGATTTCGTGGATACTACGTGTGCGAGTTCATCCACAACGCGACATTGAAAAACAAGCGGGCTACTCTAGAAGACAATATGAAGTGCGTAAGCAATAATATTCGCAATTTCATTTTATTACACCATCATTTCTGTTGAGTTTCATTCATATATATGTATTAATTAACCCCTTCTTCAAATTAGACGTGGCAGATGCGGATGAACTCCTAGAACCAGATCGCATGAAAGCAATTCAAGAGGAATTGGCGGGATTCTTTCTTGATCACGCCATCAAGAAAGCCGAGAATACCATGTGGAACTTGAATTCAAATCCTAGTGGTTTGTAATTAAGAGATCTTATATAGATTGTACATGTATGTAGCCAAGAAACTTGTTGTTCGACCAATCTCTCGAGAAGGAGAGGTCGATCGATCACTTCTCTCGGTATGCATGACTTAACTTCAGATCAATGGTTCTCTCGATCACTTATGTATATTTACTACGAAGCGTCGAGCAAGCACGGACATAATTAAGAGAGGACACTTCTCTCTTTAATTAGCTAGCTAATGAAACACCTAAATTAACCCCCCAAAACCCCCAACCCCCTCCTTTCAAAAAAAAAAAAAAACCAGGCCATCGAATGCAGACACGTGGGCGCTTTTTGGTCCCGTTGAGCCACCAACCGGGACCAAAGGCCCTCGACCGGGCTCGGCGCACAGGCAACGTGGAGGCTCATTGGTCCCGGTTCGTGCTGAACCGGACTAATGGGTTAAGGTATTAGTAACGACCCATTAGTCCCGGTTCCCGAACCGGGACTAAAGGCCCTTACGAACCGGGACTGATTGGTGGTTTTCTACTAGTGTCTGTGCGCCACCACCATGACGACGAAATAGACACACCCGTGGGCACCGGCGGCATCGAGAAAGAGTAGAGCATGGGAAGTCGCCGATGCTTGGGTCCAGGAAGGCCACCGCTCTTTCGCTCCCACGGAAGCCAAGCTTGGTGGGCTCATCATCGTCGGCTGATTAGCTGCTAATAGGCTGCAGAGGTGGAGCTTCATTTTCAGGGCTCATGGCCGGCCGGAGATGGAAACGGTCCCCGACGGTGATTTTAGGCTAGGCTAGAGTCCGGTCTAGGGCAAATATGTCGAATACCATCCGGTTTCATGTAAAAATTATTCAAGTTTCAATGAAATTCATCTAGTAATTTTAAATATGCATAAGATTTGTTTGGATGGCCACCAGACGTATGTGGTAGACTTGCATGGCTGGCTCCCTCCTCCATGTCCTCGGACTGGTCCATCCTTGTTCACCAGCGGATGGGGTGTCTGTTTTACGGGTGAATGTTGGAGATGCCTTGATTCCTTCTCCTAATTCAGATGCCCCCTTTCATCACTTGTCAGACATGGGTGAAGGGAGGAAGAAGGAAATAAGTTTAAGGCTCACAAGTGGGTTTTTTTGGGGGGGGGGGGTTATAGCAATTTTAGTTATAAAAAGTTAGGACGGTGTTACTTCGTGCTACACGTGTGGCACTTATCATTTGGGTTAGTTTAAGATGGTGTAGTGTGGTGGCAATTTTTGGAACACGGGTGCCAATGCATCCAAAATAATTAGAAATAGAAAAAAGTTGAAAATAAATAGTAATTTTTTGTAACAAACATGGTCAAGTATTATACTTGTGTGGAAAGTTTCAAAATGAAATTTACTTATGTGGACTTCATTGCCAAAAACAAAGTAGCAAGTAAAAAGAACGTGGATATTATGTTTTTATAGTGTCAAATTATTCACCGAGAATATCGTGGAAGTCGTTCATTCACAACCTTTTTTAACAAATTTTGCTATATTTATTTAGTTAGTTAGTTTGGGTGCATTGGCACCAAGGACCCGGTATTTCCGGGCATGGTGCACATTTACATGAGAAGATATTTTAATGAAGTGACTACCAAAGACACCGTCGAGGAAAGAGAGAGAGAGAGACCCTGAAGACTTCTCCAAATCATGTTAGTACTTTCCGGTTTGAAATGTCTTTCTCTCAATTGAAGAAGTAATTGGAAAATAAAATAACAAGTACAAAAATTGAGTAATAAACCCCAGTATAGACTGGTACGATTCAATTCAACATTTTGTTCTAGACGTCTTATGTTCTTGTATTTTTCAAACTATTGTCTATGTTAATGGAATTTAACTATCCCATGTTTCTTCGGAAACTTTCTTATGTACCTTCTCTGCTCGCCACAGAATTCATGTTTTCAACCAAACATGACCACAATAAATGAAATAGCGACATGTGCCAACTCTCCGAACATGGGCAGCGACCTCTTTACATAGACTCTGTATTCTTCTCTACTACACTAATCTTCTTATATAAGTAGAGTTTGTGATGTCTCTTTCTCAAGAATTGCAACTGTACACTCTAATAACATTGCTCAAGTGCATTGACCGGAAACCTATAGAGCAATAAGAATGGTAGGCAACAAGAACACCGGCATGGGCGTGTGCTATGCACCTGGATTCAGTGACTTGCCTCTCACAAATCACAGCGTAGCCAACCCTTCCCCATCTTTCTTGGGCGGCATACTGGACCGCCAAGATGGATTAGAAGATGACCAGGCTTCACACCAATGGACGACTGGATCTAGTATATCTCCTTCGTGTTGTCGGTGCTCAGCAATGCACTCTCCTTGCTTGATGGGAGGAGGAGCACCTGTTAGTACTCCAGCTACAGACCGGTGGCTTCCTCGCTCCACACGGTAGCGTTGGACCTCGTACTGATGTAGTATTCGCTCCGCCTGCTCGCGCTCCTCGACCGGATGCAGCCGCACGACATCGTTTCTGGCCACTGCATGGTAGGTGCACGACCCGGACTCCTTCATGAGCGGCCCTCGTCGATGCGACGTGCGCCGGAACACTCGCCCGACTGGCTGAGATGGTGTTGCATAAGATATATTAATGCGCTCAGCTTACCGCCTACTGAAGCTCCATTGCAGCACAGAGTTGATGGCCAAGCCCCTACGCTACTTAGAAGTAGAATACGCAACACTATCAGCAACAAGGCACCATATGGATCCTGCATGGCAGATTGAAAAGAGATAGATTGATCGGTAAATGAGTGATATTGTAGTGTGATACTGTTTTTAAATGCAAATTACAAATCGTTCTTCCCATGCGTATGCAAGAGCTTGGGGATAAGAAGAAAATCCCTAGTCCAATCCCATCACTAATTCCCTCTCTAAACTCCCATGCCCCCTTCCATGGAATGAGTGTATGAAGGAAGACAAAAAAAGGTCTGAGTACCCTATCACAGAGCATCTGCTAGTTTCTGTCAAAAAGTCAGATAGTTTTTTTTACGCAAGCACATGGCACAAGGAACATGCAAGCAATCCTGCATATGATGTGCTGGTGCCGATATTAACAGTCATGTCCTTATTTCCAAAAGCAGAAGTAAAACCTTTTATCTGAGCAGTTGGAAAATGAAGTTATGTATCATTGTATGTTATTTTCATGGAAATTAAATTCGGGGCAGAGAGCTCCTCAATCGATAAACGTGGAGGCGATTTTGTATGATATTCTTGCCGTCGGATTTATTTATTGCCAAAACCAACCTGCACTCAGTGTTGCTATGAGTAAAAAAGAAGTTTACAGAGTTAGTTGCAAAAAAAATTATGGCTGTGGGGTTTAGAGTATCTCCATGCGTTATTTTTGTTTTTATTTGTGAAAATGTGTTCGATCTACTTTCCACAACCCGACAAATAAGTGTGTTGGCGAACTTTCCCTTCAGATGATAGATGGACCAAAGAACTAACAACAGTGAGCCAGTGACATGGCTAGGACGATGGAATGTTATGCTTGTTATTCCGTTCTCATCTTTGATTAGACATTTGAGTTCACAAGGTTAGCATAGGATCTAAATTGAGCATGGTGGCACCATTGCATCTCCCTGTTGAGGTCCTTGTATCATTCTCTTGTGTATAGATGAACTTGGCACCAGAGAACATCTTAATACATCAAACACTACGAGAATGCACATTTGGGATCCTACACCTGGCTTTTGCAAGCAGATATAGTCCAAACTATGTCGGTGCCTCGTAATTTGCTGGCATAGCCAACAACATGCGCCTAAGGGCATTGACCAATGCATAGCCCTAGGGTGATGCCTTGTAGATCATGTAGGATCGGATGTTAGGAAAAGTAGATTCAGAAGGTGTAGCGGTATCCTCAGCAAGAGGGAGGTTCTTGGGGAGAAAAAGTGTTGTCCGGTGCATAAAGCTGAAAAAGTTGAAGTCGAGAGTAGGGATGCATGTGTAGTGGGAGTCTACTTTTTATTCTTTGATGAGGCCCACTAATAGTAGCTTGCATTGGGGAGAAAAAAATCAATATAGATGCCTCAAGCTACTTTTTCTCATGGGGCATCTGTATCCATATGCAACCATTGTACATGTAATGGACGGCGAAGCAACTCTGTGATTGTGTCATTCACCTCCTGTCCAGGTTGGGTCCAAGGGCCCATGCCCTGTGGAGCGGCCCACACCAAGCATGACATCCAACATATCAAGATTGAACACCAGGGACGCCGTGAGAAACCAAGACAACGCCTTTATGAAGGGTACGATGTCATTGAAGAAGATCAGTGTGACACCCAGAGATGGGTTCTGTAGGGAGATGCCAACATTGCACACTTCCGGGCGATCGCTAATGGCTGCCGCGGCCGCAAGACCATCCTGCTTTTCTGGGACGATGATAGATTACTCCAGCACCGCGCTGATATTCGTGAGCATGTCGACGGCTTCTACCATGACCTATTCTCCTCTTCTTTGCAAGGTGACGCGGTGCTGGAACCCCACCCGTGGTTGGGGTTGTGTATTGTCTCAGACTTGGATAATGAGGCTCTCATGGAGCCCTTCACGGAGGACATCTTTCCTTCTATCAAAGGCATGAACCCTGCCTTGGCGCCTTGCCCAGATGGCCTACCATTCCAGTTTTTTCAGGTGTTCTGGACCTTGGTTAAGGATGAGGTGATGGACATGTTCCAGGATTTCTACATTGTTACACTGGATCTTTCTCTTCTCAACTTTGGGATTATTGTGGTTACTCCTAAGGTTTTCGGGGCCTCCGATATCCGCCAGTTCTGGTAGATCATATTCATTAACTTGATCTTCTGTATCCTAGCCAAGGTGTGCACCAATAGGGCCACACTTCTTGCCGATCGGTTGACGCATCCATACCAATCGGCCTTCATCCAAGGCCGGTTCATCATGGATCGGGTCCTAGTCCTTCATGAAGTGCTTCATGAAGTAAAAATAGGACGATCTTGGCACTACATTATGTGTTCAATCTAGGGAGCCACTTATTTCTCCGAAATCAGAGATCAAAGTGCCCCAAAATGCGGTATTTCTTAATATCGACTTCCATAAGACGTACGACATAGTTCACTCGTCCTTACTTTGAGAAGTGTTGCTCTAGAAGGGTATTGACGACCGTTGGTTCACCAGGGTCATCCAGTTGGTGTCTAGTGGGCGCACCACTATGAACATCAATGGCGAAGTGGGCTCGATCTTCCACACCTACTGTGGGTTTCAAAAGGGGGGGTCCCTCTCCCCCTTCCTCTTCAACACGGTGGTCGATGCCCTTGCCTCCAGCCTCAATGCAGCCAAGGGGTCCGATCATATCTGAGGGGTGGTTCCACACCTTGCACTGGGATGGGGTTTCTCTTGTCCAATACGCCGACGATATGATTATCATGGTTGAATGCACTAATGGAGACATTGCAAACCTCAGGTTTCTCCTCATTTACATTCAACAAAATATTGTCTATGCAAATGGAATTCAGTCATCCCATGTTTCTTCTGCAACTTCCTAACGCATTCCTGTCTCACTGTAGAATTCACGTTTTTAACCAAACATGACCACAATAAATGAAATAACTGCATGTGCCAACCCTCGAAACATGGGCAGAGTTCATCGTATGTACATGCACTCTTCAAATTATTCTCTACCATGCCACACTTCTTATATAAGTAGAGGTTTTGGTAATGTTTCTTTCTCTAGAATTGTAGATGTGCACTCTAAAAACATTGCTCGAGCTCGCGCTTTTACTAGAATATTGTAGGGTGATAGGAATGATAGGCATCCGGAGAACAGGCAGCAGTGACTACTCTGCAAATGGATTCAGTTACTTGCTTCTGGCAAGTCACACCTTAAACAACACTTCTGGCTCCTTCACCGCCTGCATATCAGACGATCAAGATGAATCAGGACATAATCAGGCTTGGCAGCTCTTGACGACTGGACCCAGCACACTGTCGCCATCTTATCGATGCTCAGCATGACACCCTCCTCGCTTGATGGGAGGCGGAGCACCTGGAAGTGCTGCAGTTGGAGGGCGACGCCATCTTTGCTTGACAAGAGGCGTCGTAACTCACAGTGCCGCAGAATTCGCTCCTGGTTGCGCTCCTCATCGTGGCGCAGCTGTGCTGCATCGTGCCGGCCGCATCATAGCAGGTGCATGATTTAGACCTCTTTGTGCGCAGCCCACGTCGATGCGGCATGCAGGCCCATCGCAGCGGCAGCAAGAACACGATTGCCCTTGGCTTACCAACGCTCACTCTGCTTGTGCCTACTCAAGGTCCTCAAAATCGCTGTGTTCAAGCCTCTGCCATTTAACCATAAATCAAGCAACACCAGGCTAGCAGACCGGCAAGACGGCGCCATGTCCTGTGTAGCAGATCGCAAGGAAATGTATATGGATAAATGAGTTACATCATCATATTCTAAAGCCCAAAAGTTTCCCATGGCTGCGTAAGCAAGGTCTAAGGAATAAAAGGTGAATTCCCAAGTCTAATCGCATCATTAAGAGCATCTACCGTCGGGCGCCTCAAACCCGCCTCATACGCTCGGGCGGGCCATCAGGTCACTCTCAGGTCGCAAAATTTTGACCCAGACGGGCGCCTCAAACGGCCCTCAAACGCCTAGGCTGACCGGTACCCCTCATATCCTACTCAAATATGGGGCGGATATGGGGGCGTCCGAGCGCGCCAGGGCACGCCCGCCACGTCGGACCCGGACCCCGCTGGCCCACCCGACCGCACATATATTCCTTCCCATCCGCTAGCCGAACCAAACCCTGGCCACTTCACTCCACTCCTCTCCGCCACCTAAACTTGTCTCCGACGCCTTCAGGCCGTCTCCGGCATGCCGAGCAGCGGATCCGAGTCCTTCACCTCCAGATCCGTCGACCTCGAGCTCGTCCCACGCGGCCCCGACGAGGAGATGGCCGTCCGGCTTGTGCTCCGCAGCGCCGTGCACCTTCGCCACGCAAGCTCGTCTCCGGCACCTGCGTGTGTGTACTTTGTTGGACTGTTTGCCTATGATGGTTTGCTTTATATATAAAGCTGGGGAAAGTTGTGGCTAAGGTCGAGCGCACTGCACCCCTATATCCAAACCGTGCACATGCTCTGAGATTCGTGCTTGGTGCTGTCCTATTCAGAGCCATGCAGTGTATTAGCAGGCCTAGTTAGCATGGCATTGCAGCGTAGGCTTGTAGTAGGGTGTAGGCTATAGGGTCGTAGAGGTAGTCTGATGCGTGCACAGTGCACCTGTAGCCCTGTCGGCTCGCATGCAGTCGTTTGTCCAGAAGAATCAGGCTTCCACTAACATTTTTCTTTATCATTGCTTCTGTGTGTTGTTTGACAACTTTGTTTTGCTAATAACATAGGCCCAAGCCGGGAGCTCGCTGGGCTGTTCCACCTTACAAAGTTCCAACAGTTTTGGCAATCTTGGATGTTGTGTCAACATAAAAAATATCAATGTGTGAAGCATGGTATTGATGATTTAAAATTGGGCAGGATAATTACGAAACAAATAACTGATGGTGACGTGGATAATTTGTGTCATGGGAGGAGCAGCCGTCAACTGAGCATCTTCGACAGGTTGACTAGTCTCTCACCCGGGCTGGTTCTGCATGCATTGTTGTGAGTCACGGGCGACACAGACAGGACATAATGTCAGACCTAGGAATCTGATGGTTAACAGTAACCTACAAGGACCATTCTGGTTTGAATTGCATAGGTTTCCCGCGGGTCTTAATACTCTATAATCCATCTGCCATGTCCTGTGCCAAGAACACATCTCGAGGCGAATGCATGGCCCAGATAGTAGGTGCAATGCGCCCTGCCTTAGAAAAACCACTCTCATAAAGCTGTGCGAAAGCCTTTTTCGGTAAAGGAGTCTGACAACTGCAGTTCAGTTGTGGATACATGTGAATAAGCTAGGGAAAAGTTAGCAGAGTCGCTGCTCGGTTAGAGGACAACTGTTTTGTGGAAGGAAAGGGCTCGGGAACTAGGATGGAAATCCGGGAATGTCAAACCTCACCGGAGTCAGTAATGAACATTGGCGGATGGTGACGGTCAACATGCCAGTTGATCTCGTTGCAAACACCCTTCCTCGGTGATAGAAGTATGGAGAAAGGGTTTCACTTCTGGTGACCTTGTGTCACCTCGGGGGCTCCCGCGATCGCCCAGGCGATCTGGCGGCGACGGAGATCCAGAGTGAGTGAGCGAATGGCGGCCTCGGCGCCGGCGGTCCCGCCGGAAAAAGGGGGACCCCTTCCTGGAGCTGGCCTCGTCGGGGGTCTCTTCAGCGGGCAGGAATGGAAGGAGTTTCGGACGAGATCAAGGCGTATTTTCAGGCGGGCGAAGAATCGGGAGCGGTGCCTGCAGCATTCAAGAGAAAGAGCGATGGATTTGATCCGTAATTTGGCAGGTGAGATCCCATCCGCTCCATATGGGGAAGATCCGATCGGGACCAATTGCGCCATGACATCCGCGGATTTAGCGGATTGTGTTCTGGGGGAAAATATGGGGATAGCGCAGGATGTGTTTTTGTTCCCTAATCAATTGGTAAACTCTTCTTCTGGATTAAATGGTAAAGAGAGGAATCAGTGGGGAGCGACTATGTCAGCGATTTTACCTTTGCAAACACTGGATTTTAATTACTGTGAAGGCAATAGAGAAAATTACGCTGCTATTACTTGGAAACGGCGTATTTATGGTGTTTCAATTTCCTTTTTTATTAAGATTATCAATTACGCCCGGGTGGCAGAGGATTGTTCTATAGATTTAGCAAGTTATCCTTTCCTTCCGGTTGTTAGTACGAGAGGTCAGCGGGATTTGAAGGAGGAGCCGATCTTGTTCCCAGATCCTTCCATTCGTGGATCATCTGGGGAAGAGAGAGCTGTTTGTGCTGTAGTTATTAGGAAACTGCCCTTTTATGGCATTTTAATCATGGTTAATTGCATAAAATTTATTTTCGAGGCTGTATGGAAGGGGACCCTGGCTTGCTATATTTGTGGGCACAGGAGAGGTTGTTTCTCTTCAGGTTCCTCACCATTGCAGAATCACTTGTTCTCTGCTCCTTCCATTCCTTGTGGCAGCCTAGTGAAGTGTTCCATGGCGGGTCAGGGAGAGATTGTGAGTAGGGCGGTGGGGAAGAAACATGTGAGTGGAGTGGGTTCCAAGGGAGTGATGGACGCCATGGAGGGAGGGGGCTCTTCGCCGGCCATTGTCCAAGCTGGTTCCTCTCTTCGCCGGCCTCTTGTCATTGACATGGAGGCTGCTCGCAAGGCCGTCAGCGGGCTGCTGGTGGTGGGGCGCCTCCTGTCCCCTTTCCAGGTCAACCCGAGGGTCATACTCGACGACCTCCGGAGCACGGCTTGGAAGAACCAGGGTGTGGTCACCATCCAGGAGGTGGCCAGCGAAGACGGGAGGTTCATCCTCAATTTTTCCACTGAGAGTGACCGTCGGTTTGTGCTTAAGGCGCAGCCATGGCACTTCAAGCGGGACGGCCTCATTTTCGCCGAGTTCGACGGCAAGGGCGACCCGGCGGAGGTCGACCTTGGCGTCATGACCATTTGGGTCCAGGTACGCGATCTCCCGTACGAGTTTAAGACGGAGAGTGTAGGGAGGTCCCTTGAGGATCAACTGGGAGAGGTGCTGGAGGTTTCGCACCGGAACCATGTAATTGTTGAGAAATACCTGCGTCTCCGTGTGAAGATATTATTGCATGAGCCTCTGAAATGCTCTGTAGAGATTACCCCTTTAGGTAGTTCAAAGATCTTCAAATATGATGTAAAGTATGAGAAACTACCTTTGTACTGTGAGTGTTGTGGGATAGTGGGTCATACATCAGAGAGGTTTTGTAAAATTCCAAGAGAGGAGAGAGTAGTTTGTTTTCCAAGAAACCTTAGTGTTGAGCCCTACTGGAAGAGCCAAGGTGCTAGCAGGAGGGGTCTCCTCTTCGGGAACTACGTTCGCAGCGGCAACAACTCGACTACAAGCATCGTCAACAACAACATCGCCAAGGCCACGGACGTCGTCAAGGTGGCCACTGCCGTGAGTGGTCTCACGGTCTCCGATAAGGGAGTCGTTTTTTCCGTCAAGACGACCACCGGCCAGGAGGGTCGGGCTAAGGGGCTCGTATTGCCTACTCCGGCTGGGGCGTCGCTTGGTCAGGAGGACCAGGCGGGCGCGCCGGCTGCGCTTGCCGGGCGGAGCCATGAAGTACGGGGCCAAGTGCCCTTGCAGGACCTGCGCCAGGATGGGGAGCATATCCAGCAACACATACAGCCCACTGCTGCTCCGGACCAGACTATCCTGGCAGGTCAGGGGGCCCTGTGTACTATGGCGATGGTGGCGCCCAACCAAACCACAGAGCAGGGCCATCTCCTATTCCAGCCGGGAATGCTTGAGGCACTAACCAGTGCTGTGGCTGCTAAATTCGCTGCAGCAAATGCCAAGGGAGATTTTGGGGAGCCTGGCTCATCTTTTATTTTCAATGCCACTAAATCTGCTACGCAGGGACACAAGAAGGTGAAAGGGAAAAAGGCTAGAAAGGAAGGAGGTGTTGATCGTTCGGTGGAAGACCGTGAGAAAATGATAGGCAAAAAGAGAAGACCTCTTTCCGATGCGCGTCCGACGGGTAGCAATCTAGTGTTTTCTTTTGAGAAAAATAGCATGGATAGTCTTGAGCGCTTACTGTATGATGATGTAAATGTCTCAAGCAAGAGAGTCTGTACGGGTAGAGTAGAGATGGTAAAAGATGTGGATGGTGTTGTTAGCCACGTAGCGAAGGAGACGGATGAGAAGGAAGAAGAGTACGTGCAGGAGGGAAGGGAGTCAGTTGGAGACGACGGCGCATCGGCGGCCTCCGGTGAGGAGGTCCGCCGGGCCAAATGAAAATCCTTGGTTGGAACTGCCGTGGGATGCTATCTACCACGGCAGTTCGAGAGCTCTTGGACCTTCAAGAGCGGGTTCGGGCGGACATAATTTTTCTTTCAGAATCCCACTTGAATAATTGTAAAGCCGATGAGCTACGTCGGGTCCTTAGTTTTGATTCCATGTTTGTGGTGGAGAGTGATGGTCGGGCCGGGGGCCTTGTCTTGTTTTATCATAAAGTGAATAAAGTTGAGTTGAACTATATCTCGGCTAATTTTATTGATATTTTGTTTATGAATGAGGAAGTCGTACAGTGGCGTTTCATGGGTTTTTATGGTCATCCGAACTGGAGCGATCGCAATTTATCTTGGGAGGATATTCGTAATTTGCATCATAAGGGTAATCATCCATGGGTGGTTCTAGGAGATTTTAATGAGATTTTATATTCCTCGGAGAAAGAAGGGGGCAATGTGAGACCAAATGGAATGATGAAGGATTTTCGTGATTGTCTAGCAGAATGTGGCTTGGATGATATGGGGTTTATAGGCGACCCCTTTACATGGAGGAGAGGTGAGATTAGGGAACGTCTTGACCGTGCAGTATGTAATGTACAATGGGCGCATAAATTTCCTCGGGCGGCTGTGATTAATGAAAACCATGTACATTCTGACCACCGGCCGTTAGTTCTGGATATGGATTATTTTGACGGTAATATGTTTAGGCCGCTGAATAGGGGTATTAAAAAATTTGAAGCCAGATGGCTTAAAGAAGAAACTGTTAGTGAAATTGTCAAGACATCGTGGGAGAAGGCAAAGCTGACTGGTATTGGCCCGACGCTCGCAGACAGGACCCGAGCAGTACACGCCGATCTACATTCCTGGGACCGTGAGATCTTGAAGGGACCGAAACGGAGAATTAATAAATTAAAAAAAGAATTAGAGAAATTGAAACGTGGCCCTATGAATATAGATTCCCTTTCTAGGCAGAAAGAAATTGTAGTTCTTATTGAGAATCTGTTGGATCAGGAAGAGATTTTTTGGTTACAAAGAGGTAGAGCAAATTGGTTGATGCACGGAGACCGAAATACTTCCTTCTTCCATAATGCAGCTACTGCTAGGAAAAAGAGAAATAATATCAAAAAACTTCTCGATGATACTGGGGTCTGGCGACAAGATACGGAATTGAAGGATCATATCACAGAATATTTTAAAAAGCTTTTTACCTCAGAGATCGAGCAACCTAATCAGGATGTGTTATCACTAGTAAAGAGGAGAGTATCTACTGAGATGAACAATGCCCTCCTTTCTCCGTATACGGCTGATGATGTTCGTAAAGCCTTGTTCGACATTGGGGATTTGAAAGCCCCAGGGCCTGATGGGCTCCATGCTATTTTCTACAAAAGGTTTTGGCCAATGTTAGGAGATGATCTGATCGAGGAGGTTTTGAAAGCAGTAAACACTTGCACTATCCCATCTGGCTGGAATGATACTGCGATTGTGATGATACCAAAAGTCAATTCTCCGGAGAAGGTAACCCAGTTTAGACCAATTAGTCTGTGCAATGTGGTGTATAAAATTATTGCAAAAATGATTGCCTCTCGCCTAAAGGTGTTCCTACCAGATATTATTAGCCCAACTCAAAGCGCTTTCGTCCCTGGAAGACTTATTACGGACAACGTATTGGTGGCATACGAATGCTTCCACACCATCAAGAAAAAGAGAGCAGGCAAAGAAGGATTATGTGCGATAAAATTGGATATGCATAAAGCTTATGACCGGGTTGAATGGCCTTTTCTCAAGGAGATTATGCTCAAACTTGGATTTCATGAGGTGTGGGTAAATTTTATTATGGAGTGTGTTTCTACTGTTGAATATCGTATTCGGTTTAATGCGGAGGAGAGTGAAAGTTTTAAACCAACTAGGGGTCTGAGGCAAGGAGACCCGCTGTCTCCTTACCTGTTCCTGTTATGCACGGAGGGTCTCACAGCTTTACTAACACATGCGGAAGAAAATGGGGATATTTCAGGAGTAAAGGTTTGCAGAGATGCCCCATCTGTCACTAACCTGCTTTTTGCTGATGACTCTTTAATCCTTATGAAAGCAAATTTGCAAAGTGCGGAAACATTAAAATCAGTTCTAGATTCATATTGCGCTGCTTCAGGGCAGATGGTCAGTGTCGACAAATCCAGCATCTTTTTTAGCCCTAATACGGGAGTGGACACTAGAGAACAAATGTGTACAATTCTCAATATAATGACTGAGGCCTTGAATGACAAATATTTAGGACTGCCGGCCAATGTGGGTTTAGATAAAACTGATTGTTTCCAATACTTAATTGATCGTATTGTTCAGAGAATTAGTGGCTGGAAGGAAAAACTTCTGTCGGCTGGAGGAAAGGAGATCTTACTTAAAGCGGTTGTTCAAGCTATTCCCACCTATGCAATGTCGGTCTTTAAAATTCCTAAAAAAATTTGCAAAGGAATTATTGACGCGATGGCGCATTTCTGGTGGGGAGATGAGGACAACCAAAGGAGGATGCATTGGATGGCTTGGTGGAAAATGTGTGTACCCAAGAACCAAGGAGGAATGTGTTTTCGGGATATCCATTGTTTCAATTTGGCTATGCTTGCTAAACAGGCTTGGCGTCTTCTCGAGAATCCGGATTCTCTATGTGCTACTGTTTTGAGAGTCAAATACTATCCCGACGGTGACTTGTTGAACATCGACCAAAGAAGGATCTTCCTTCACCGCAAAGTATTATGGCAGGTGTGAGCTCCTGAAGCGTGGTCATATTTGGCGAGTGGGAAACGGGCAGAATATTGACATTTGGGAGGACGCATGGATTCCAAATTGTGCAAATCGTAAAATTGTTACCCCTAAGGGAAGCCAGTTGTTACGGAAGGTAGCAGATTTGATTGATCCAATCCTAAATAGTTGGGATGAAGATCTTCTCAGACAGACTCTATGGCCTATTGATGTTCAGAGAGTGCTTACGATCCCGATATCGCAACATGACATGCCAGATTTCATAGCTTGGAATTTCACAAAAAATGGGATTTTTTCGGTTCGGTCTGCTTATTTTGTGGAATGGGACCACCAATATGGGAACAAGTTACGACATACCAATGGGATGGGACGTACCACGGTCAATCCTATTTGGGCGAGGATTTGGAAACTTGCTTGTCCAGCAAAGGTTAAAATATTTATTTGGCGTACACTTCACGGCACTATTCCGTGTCGTGTTAACTTAGCTAATAGACATGTGAAAGTCTCGCCTAAGTGTCCTGCATGCTCATCTGGGCCAGAAGACACAAAACATTTGTTGTTTCTATGTGACAGAGCAAAAGAAGTCCGGAGAAGATCGGGATGGACGATATTATCGATGAGCTTGTAAAATAGACTATGCGGTGAGGCAATATTGGAATATTTACTTTCATTACCAGATCAGGAACTATGTATTATGGGCACTCGTAATGTGCGTGACATGATTGCCATATCAGCCTGGTACTTGTGGTGGGAAAGGCGCAAATTGGTACACAATGAGACCACTCAGAATGCACAACAGATATCCATGGGGATACGCGCTCTAGCTGCCAATTTTGTTAATGCCTCCTCGCCGAAGGCTTCCATTAAAAGAGGAGGATGGTCTAATCCCCCGACGGGATTTGTTAAACTTAACGTTGATGCTTCTTTTGATCACGACCTTCTCAGCGGTACGATCGGGGCTGTCTTAAGAGATGACAAAGGTAGGTTCATCGGTGGGGAAAATGGTAAGATTGACTGGTGTGCAGATGTGTTGATGGCTGAAGCTTTGGCGTTAAAATTTGGCCTATCGCTTGCGCAAAGGACGGGTTGTAATCGCATAATTATTAACTCGGATAATATGGAGGTGATCGAGACCATGAACGAAGGAGGACGATCGTCGGGGGCAGCAGCTGCAATTTTTGATGACTGTTTTCACTTAGCTTGCGATTTTCCTATTTCTAGATTCGAGCATTGTAATAGAGAAGCAAATAAAGTTGCTCATGAACTTGCTAAGTTGGCTAGATTTTCATTCATTTCTGATTGGTTTGAGGAACCACATAATACAATTGTACCAATCCTCATAAACGATGTAATGATTATTTCTAATGAATAAAGCTCGAACTTTCTTTCAAAAAAAAAACTCCCTTATCCGTAGTTAATTGATATTGGTCTTTAGTATTCGTGCATGATTGTTTGTAAGTAGTATTAGGTTAAAATGGCCATAGAATACCACTCATCACCTGTAAGTTTTAAGGGTTGATCCGTTTCTGGTTTCGTCGATAATGAGTTGTGGTATTCCTTTAAAAAAAATCTCACGTTACTACTTGAGAAGAGGAGGAACCCCTCCCTCGCGTTAGCCCTGCCCAGGGCGACTCGGGGCTCCCAACCCTAGCGGTGCCGCCTCCTCCCTCAACCTCCCTCTCCTCCTCGAGCCGGTGCTGAAGGACGACGCTGGGTGAAGCCCACGGCAGACGGCGGCGGCAGGAGGTCTTCTGGCGGTTCCCCCTGGGTCTGCGGGCGGCGGTGTTCTGGAGTGCGTGCGGTCGGGCTCGTGCCTGCGAGCCTCGGCGAGTGGTGGCGCTGCTGGGCTTCGGCGTGCGGCAGCGGGGCGCGCGGCGGCGGGCCTCAGCTGGCGGCGGCTCCCTCCCTCCGTCTTCTCTGACTCCTCCCCCCTTGGCCTTCGCCTCGATCTGGCTGGATGGGCACCGGATCTTGCCTCCCTGGTGGCTGGGGGTGCTGCCAGAGGCCCATGACGGGCTGGATTGTGGGAGGTCGGGGGTCTCCAGCTGAAGATGGGGACTTTCCGTCATTCCGGCATTGGGGTAATGCTTGAGGGTGGGTGCTTGGTGACGGCTGGATGCGTGGGTGCGTGCCCGGCGGCTCCGACGCCTGGAGCTTGCCAGGCGGTGCGGGTTGGGCAGTGGCCGGGGTGGCTACTGCTCTGGTCGTGGATGGCTCCATGGCAGCTTGGCAAGTCAGCTACGGCGGCGGGCCGACGACTGGCACATACCGACATCGGTTCATCCGTAGGCGGCTTGTGTCGGCCCTTGATCTATCTCCTCATCGTCCGAGTGCTATTTCCGTTGAAAGGATGGCCCTCTCCCTGCTGCGGCCCATTGCTAGTCTCGCGCTCGGGCAGCAAGACCGAGCTCGTCTCGCGCCCGGCAGCAGGACCGTGATCGTCTCGCGCCCGGCAGCAGGATTATGATCGTCTCGCGCCCGGCAGCAAGACCAAGCTCGTCTCGCGCCCGGTGGTGCAGCACGAATCGATGGAGTCTTGCCTCCGGATCCGACCGTCCCTTTAGTTGGGGTAGCGGGCGGTTGTCGGGTGAGGTTGTACCTAGGTCTCGGATGCCGGGGCAGTGGGTCTGGTGGTGGTTGCACGGTGCTCATGGGCAGAGCCTATCGCTTGGTGTTGCCCGGTGGCCATGGCCGTGTGGGCGGCGTGGTTGTCGGGGTGCAGCGTTCGTTGGCGATGAGTATTGGCCAGGGTGAAAACCTGCTCTATCTTCGGACGGATTGGCGGCGGTGTAGCCTGTTCCCTTCTTGAAGGCATCGTCGCGGCTCTCATTGCCTGTTGTGTGGCTCCTGGGGAAACTTTGATTCTCGGATCGGGCGGTGGCGGTGCTGGTGTCGTAACCTTCCTGAAGGCACCGTCTTGGAGCCCACGGTTCGTTGTATGCGGCTTCATTTCTTCGTGGTGGCGTGTTCACTGATGGAGCCCCCCGGTTGCTCTTGTAGTGCTAGGGGTCGTGTTGTTGTGCTCAGCGCCTTTGTATCCCGCCTTGGGTTCAGGGGCGGAGCTACTGGGGGACGAGCGGGGGCCACGCCCCACCAACGGCCGCGTCGTACCTAAAGCACCGTGATCTACGCCAAGTTAATTAGGCTACGTCAAACAGCTTTAGCGCTAATTAGCCCCCCCTAACAGTGCGCTCAAGTATTAAAGCCCAGGAGCTTTCCAAGTTGAAGCCCATATGTACTTGTTGGTCAGCCCACACTAGGCAGCTTTCCTAGTTGAAGCCCATACGTGCTTGTTGCTCAGCCCACGCTAGGGTAAACAAACACCCAGGGTAGTTCCAGAATCTGACGAGCCACGATCGAGGGCATTCCCTATCGTTCGTTCCGGCGCCGACGAACCAGGCACACGCCCTTGCTCCGCCTGAAAGTTAGACGATGGCATCTGTACAACTGATGCGGTGAGTCTCCTTTGATTCCTTTGTTAATTTATACTGTGGAATTCAACTGATGAACTGATCCGCATCTGGCTCCAATAGACCGTAAACTTTTTTGCTTTAGATGAAATTAATTAGGGGTAATTTCTCAAAAACAATTAATTAGGGGTAGCAAGTTCTTGTTTTATTCTCAAATAATAGGTACTGTAAATTAGGTTTGCGCTGATTTTATCATCTGAGTTTTGAATTTCACCCTTAGGACAACATAGCAGGACTCTCGTCGGATCTAAGGTATATCATTGGCTCATGTCTAGCTTATTGCAAGTTACTATTATTATTAGGTAGGCACAAACTGTTAGATGCTAGTTTGTATTTTTGGGACCATTAGAAATCTACGAGTTTGTATGCATGATGACTTCAATATCAAATTAGCTGATACACAAAGTACCGATCAAATATTCTAGCATGAGTAAAATTTACAACAAGCTAGAATTGCCATATAGGGTTATCGACTTTGTTCTGTGTTTTGGGTGTAAGAGCCACATTCAAACTAACAAACAAAAATACAATTTTCTAATTGAAAAATACATATTATCTTGTGTTCCTCTATGTATGGTCATTGTTAGAAAAAAAATATGTTCGGTGTCTTCTTCGCCCCCCCCCCCCCCTATCGTCCAATCCTGGCTCCGCCCCTGCTTGGGTTTGTGCGTGTGTTGTGGTGGAGTGCGTCTGTACCGAAATGTTGTTGATCTTTGCTTTATATAAAGCGGGGCAAAAGCTTATTTCGGTACTACTTGAGAAGAGAAGATGGTGCATTGCAGATTAATTAACTTTAGATGATATATTTTGGTCAAGTGGCTACCGAAGACAGTCAAAGAAAGGGAGCTAGACTCCTCAAGACTTCTCCAAACCGAACCTGTCAGTACTTGTCAGTACTTTTCCACTTGAACTGTGTATGGTATTGTGATAGACAACTTATATGCTTGTCCTTTCTTTCTTCTAGAACTTTGTACGTTCCTTTATTGCTCGACAGAGAATTCAAGTTTTCAACCTAACATGCCATAGTAAATGAAATATCTACCTTTGCATACTCTCGGAACATGGGCAGAGTTCAATCTATTACACAAACTCTTCATGTTCTTCTCCACCATGTTGCACGTCCTATGTAAGTACAATTTGAACTCTTACAAAAACCCTTCATGTTCTTCTCTACCATGTCCAACGTTTTATATAAGTAGAGGTTTTGGTGCTATATATGTCTTCCTCAAGAATTGAAATTGTACGCTCTAGTAATGTTGCTCAAGTGTCTTGATCGGGGAAATGGTAAAGATTGTTAGGAATGAGAGGCAACGGGTTTACCGGAAACAAACGGAGGGAGGCACATTGTGTGTACAAAGTGGCGTGTATGTCGGCGTTACATCTCCATGTAATCAAGATACTAGTTACATCCAGGTCCAGGAGACAGCTTCGACAAGGAAGACAAAACCGATGAGCTGATGTGGAACCTCAAGGAACGTAGACGATCTGTGGACCTTGAGCAGGCATCATGTTGGCTAGAGTTGGTCACCAATCTGGTGCAGTAGCCTGGCGTATGAACTAACGCCACTTCCTCTCTCCCTCCATATTGAGTTAGAGGCGGGGTACCCGCCGATCTGGCTCTTGATGCTAGCAGACTGCGTCCATGGGGAGACTATGCAAGACTGCTACGGTGGTGTAAAGAGCGTGCACGCGGAGGTGGCGCCGACATAGGAGAATCGAGTGGCGTGGTCCAAATCATCAGATTAGTGTGGGACACCCTAGTCCAGTTCCAACATATGCCACTTTACCTGGTCCAACTATAATTTATTGTTGGTGTCTAGCCCTTGCCCTAGCTCACCCTCTTCTACCTCTCGCACTGGACTTCTCTCTGGCACATGCACAGGAAGAAGAAGGAAGAAAGAGACACAGGTTTGCCGGGCGCTCGTACACCCGCCGCCGCACGTACGGCGTGTTTTCTTTTTTTTGGCGGGCGCTCGTACACCCGCCGCCGCACGTACGGCGTGTTTTCTATTTCCTGAGCACAAACTCAAAGCTAACCCACACGATACACAGAGGATTGGCGAGGCTTTATACGCGCGCACGTACGCCACGCCGCGCCCACGGCGCTCCACTCGCCCACGCCCCGCGCCCGTCGCCCTACCTGGCTCGCGCTCCCGTCGCGCCCGTACGCGGAAGACGCGGCCACTAACTGCCCGGCCGACGCGGTCATCCCTCCGGCTCTATCGCTAACCACACAACGCGGCCACGCACACACGCGCTGACTCGCACACTCCCTACACCGGCCACTACCTAGTCCAACTACACACACGCACTAACTACCTGCTAACTACATGCATGCACCAACTAATCTGGTCGGTGCACTCGCGCACCGATGCGCCCTGGCCGCAGCCGCGGCTTATTCGTCTAACATTTATTACTCAAGAAATTAACTGTGTTGTGGGAGGAACGGGCTAAAAACATCAGGATCGATGGAAACACATGAATCGGTAATAAACATTGGCTTACGATGCTGGTACAACATGCCAATCATCAGATCACATTACAGATAACCTTCCCCGAAGCAAACTTTGTGATAAAGGAAAGCAAAGGATTTCAGCTCTGGTTAACTGTCTCACTTTGTGCCGCTACAGAATTGCAATTTGTGTTGGGAGTAATGGCCACTGGACAAGATGCAATTATACCTTTAAGATGACATAATAATACTCGTATACTAAAGGTTCTATGCCCTTAAAATGCAGGGGCGCCAAAATGCACCGTACAACATCAACACATTGGAAGTTAGATGAAGGCCGCAAAACAAGTCTGTAAGTGGATCTAGAAGAATAAGTGCCTAACTGCTCCCGCCTCCAGTGCCAGACATCATGAGAGCGATGAAGTAGTTGAACACCCTGAATGGCCTCACACAGGTCAAGAAGTTGAACGGGATCTCCTTGATGTACTCTTAGAGCATCTCGAGCAAATCCGGTGAAGTGCGTTTTTTTCGGGCGGTTTAGGGTTCCCATCCCGAAATCCCCCCACCCACCTACACTACAATATTCTCCCTCCAGCGACAAATCCCAACAACTCCGGCGACGTTTTGCGACGCATTTGCCTACCGGAGATGGCGGCACCGGGTTCCGAGCGAGGCGGCGGCGGGGGACGGCGACCGCGGTGGGTTCGGGTGCCGCGGGGGGTTCGGCGACCGCGGTGGGTTCGGTAGCCGCAAGCGGCGCAATGACGACAAGGTTGTCAGCTCCTCCCTCCCCCTCCCGTGTCAGAAAGGCGCAGGGAACAGGCGCGCATCCGCGGTGCGAAGTCCCACAGCGCCAGAGCACGGGTGTGGGCGACTTCCCGTCGCCTCGGTCGGCTCTTCGATCCGTCCATCCAGCGCCTCCGGGCGGTCAAGCGCACCTGGTGGGAGGTGAAGGAGGCCGCTGCCGCCGGAGATGCAACTGCCGCCGCGTGCCTGCCGGCGCTCCGGGAGGAGTACCAACTCGCCTCGACCCTCTCTGGCACGCTCATCTACCACACCCTCCATGGCAACGAGCCCTCGCCCCGCGAGGACAGCGATGGCGGCGACTCCAAAGAGGAGTAGTTGTAGTATGCTTTCCATTTAGTTTCGGAAGATGTTTAATTTTGGTTTGTATTAAACTCTCCCATGCTATGTAGTGGAACTGCCTATGCTATGTTTGATGAACTCCTGTGATCTATGTTTCTGCGCGAACTAGAAGTTTGAATTTCCGGTATCGTTTGCAAGATCTGTTCTCGCTGCATGTCTGGTGTCCTGAAAAAATTGTTTCCGGATACCGTAAACGATTTTTTGTGGGACAGTGTGTTGCGGGATCTATTAGAGATGCTCCTAGTTTGTATACATGAAATTGACTCTATCTTCTCAGCTACTTCCTCTATTTCTAAACATGAGACGTTTCTGTAGTTTAAACGTCTTATATTTAGATACAGAGGGAGTGTTTTATAACTACTAAACTATATTTTGCTTTTCTCCCTATTTAATTAGGATAATTATCTGAGAAATGTTGAGAACATGGCTTAGAACTCTTCGCAAAAAAAGAGAACATGGCTTAGAACAACTGAATGTTTAGGGATGAACACTAGTAGAAAACAGGGCTTTCGTTCGGGCCAAATAAGCCCATTAGTCCCGGTCCAGTCATGAACCGGGACTAATGTGAGCATTGGTCCCGGTTCATGCGGCTAAAGGCATTAGTCCCGGTTCAAATGAGCCATTTAGTCCCCGTTTGAGACACGAACCGTGACTAAAGGGCATTGCACCCTTTGGTCCCGGTTCCTGCCTCAAACCAGGATTAAAGATTAGACCTTTAGTCCCGGTTTGAGGCAGGAACCGGGACTAAAGGTCCCATTCAAACTCTAACACCCCCCCCCTCCCCGCGGATCGCCTATTCAGTTTTTTAAAAAGCAAAAGAAAATGATAAAAACTTCAAAAATTAAAATCCTTCGAGATGTAGTTATGTTACTACATCTATTAGTTAGGAAAATTTTAAAACTTAAATTTGGACATGTTTAGCAAAAAAGTGTTATGAAAAAGTAAAACGGCCATATCTTTTGCATACGATGGTGAAAAAAACGCATAATATATCAAAAAAATCAGCATGAAAATCCGCATCTGATTTGCAATTTTTTAAAACCCTCAAATTCTAAAAGGAAAAAGATATGCTCAAATTTCAGTTTTTTTTGAATTTTGGTTAAATCTGGTCAAACTATGGTCAAACTACTTATTTAAGAAGTATTAGTGGTACTAAATAATTATTCAAGAATATTATTATTACTAAATAGTTATTTCGGTATTTTGAATTTTGGTCAAATCTGGTCAAACTCTGGTCAAACTATGGTCAAACTACTTATTCAAGAAATATTAGTGTTACTAAATAATTTTTGTTTTTTAAATAATAGTTTCAAACTCAAACAGTGAAACGCGTGACTTTATGCTCAAGCTAAACTCCTGAGCATTAATAGCATTGACATCTTACTATTATCAGGAAAACAACATGTGCATACTTGGAAACGAGGGGGAATAGAACCTGGAAGTTAAGCGTGCTCAGGTTGGAGTAGTGAGAGGATGGGTGACCTGCCAGGAATTTTGATGATTTGGAATGATGAGGGGTGATTAGAGACTAAATTGCTAGATAATTCAAAAATTTGAAAATCAAGAAAAAATTCAAAAAAAAAATCATTTTTTTTTGAAAACTTTAGTCCCGGCTTATGTTACCAACCGGGACTAAAGGTGGAGTTCCAGACAGCGGCCACGTGGAGGGCCTTTAGTCCCGGTTCGTATAAGAACCGGGATTAAAGTGGGGACCTTTAGTAGTGACCCTTTATTCCCGGTTCCAGAACCAGGACTAAAGGCCCTCTAGAACCGGGACAAATGGGCCTTTTTCTACTAGTGGAAGACTACATAGTCTGATTATAATACCACTCGAGAGGCTCTACACCTATAGTCATATTTATTTTCTTTGCACAAACTGTCGGTGGTATCTTAGAAGCATTGTCTTGTCTATAAACATAGGCACTTTATTGTGTACTAGAAGGATCGTGTGCGCTTTGTTGCACCATTCGTGTTGTTGGGTTTATCAAAAGAATAATAAGTCTGCTTCAAAATATAAGATATATTACTTTTTTTAAAAGTTAAAACTTTTAAGTTTGATCAAATTTGTAAAGAAATATATGAAAATCCATATTATCAAATTGATACTTTTAAATTCATCAGGAAATGAATTTCCATTCTATTTTTGTTTAATATTATGGATGTCGATATTTTTTCTCTGAACTTGGTCAAAGTTAAAGTAATTTGACTTTCTAAAAAGCTAATACCCCTTATATTTTATAACTGATGTAATATTTACTTTGGCGAGTGGGGAAGATGATAAAGTGTGTTTTATTTTTATTTATAATGCGGTGATTTGGTGGGTTTTTAGTGCTTTGATTCTGTGTTATCGCTAACCAACATATATTTTTGTGGGAATTTTTTTGTGTCGATGGTTGCATGTATTATATTGATGCTACAATATCACATGGTTGCTTCTCTTTTCTAGATGGTGTGGGATGGTGCTCGGGATTGATATGTTTTTATTGGTCGGTTACTGCTGAGTGATTTTATCGTTGACCGAGTCAAAATCATAAACTAAATCAAAATTGAATTCCTTAATTGAATGAAAGAGCTTTAAAATGTGGGAGCATAGTGAATTAAAGGAATTGAATGAGAGAGCTTGAGAAATTGTTGACACAGTCAAAACCAAATGACCTAATTCTAAATTGAATACCTCAATTAATTGTGAGGCCTTAAAAATTAGGAAGCATAGTGGATAGTATAGAAGAATTGAATGATGGAGTTTTGAGAAATTGTTGACCCGGTCAAAATCGGGTGACCCAATTCTAATTGAAGACCTCAATTGAATGTGGACTCTTTAAAATTAGGGACCTTAGTGTTATAGATGATGTCTTTATCAGAAGCAATTAAACATGGAAAATGAAGCACCCATGGATATTAATATTCAATATCCATATCTTACAATTGTCTGGTGACTGGTTTAATTGGTTATGGTATTTTCTAGTATTTCAAGAATGTACCAAAAAATTGAAAGAGGTTAGGGCTGTCGCTTCTAGTCAATAAACAACGAAGAGTATGACAGAGGTAGAGATAGAAGAACTGAAGCATAGAGAGGAGAAAGCAACGGAAGTTCACGAACAAACTGAAGCATTTCAGGTATGAATACATGTGAGTAAGCTAGGCAAAAGCCAGCAGAGTCACTGCTCGGTCAAACGAAACTGACTACAATAACTAGGATGAAAACTCGAGAATATAAAACAACACAGATCTCGTTAAAGATAACCTTCCTCGGATGGTAGAGGAAGAAAAGGGTTTCAATAATCTGATGACCTCTGTCTGGCTTTGCGCCCCCATAAGCTTTCTTGTTAATTAATAGCAGGTTGGTAGTAATATGTCCAACCTGGTGGTGAGAATTCTGATAAAATGTTCATATTGAGACATTCATCACCAATAATTCTTGAAGGGATCATGGGTTGGTATTTCTTTAGGAACTAGGAATGATGTTAAAGAAAAAGGATGTTATTGCTACCAACCTACTAACTAGATAGTCACTTGATGACTTGTAACATTCTTATGTCCCAGATGCTCATGATACTACTTGAAACGATAAAAGATACTCCCTCCGTCCCATAATATAAGAGCGTTTTTTACACTACACTAGTATCAAAAACGCTCTTATATTATGGGCGGAGGGAGTAGTATAGTAGAGGAGATTCAGTAGAGATAAAAGTTTGATGAAGAGAATCGAAAACACCGTCAAAGAAACGGAGAGATAGAGACTCCCAAAGGCTTGCCCAAACATACGATTGCCAGGAGCTCTCCATTTCATTTGTGTGCGTATTGTGATAGACATATGATTGTCCTTCTGAAATCACACTGTTTGGGTGTTTGTCTATCTAAACGGAATCCATACATACGAATTCCCAAAGAGCTTTCATCCGTACCTTTTTTTTCTCTCGTTTTTAAAAGGGAAAAACCCCGGCCCATGCATCATGCGATGCACACAACTATTTGTAAACATGAAACAAGTCCAAATCACCAAGTACCAAAAGAGGTTAAATAAAACAAGACAACAACTGTTAGAAATGAGATTACATAGCCCATCCACATAATCTACTGTTGACACGTCAACCAAACTGATTGAACAAACCCCATGCAATTGTTTCCAGACGGCTACACCAAAAGCCATAAGCGCCCACGCGTCTACATGCTGCGGTGATGAACACGTATGGATTGACTACGTAGCTCTAAACATAACATGTAATTTCTTTTTTGGAATAGATGATCTATTAAAATGCACTCATTCCATCAATTCCAAATTACCCAAAGAATGGCGCAAAGTTCCTCGAGGATTTGACCCTCTAGATTATGGTGAGTCCCACCCAACCATTCACCAGACAAATTTGGTATACTTGTTGATGGTGGTAAATTGCAAGTAAATTGAATTGAAGGTAACAAACGGGCACGATATGAATGAATGGTGAATTATTTCCTCTTAATCACAAAATGATATCCCCATTTGAGGCAGAGGATGGTGGAGACTGCCTGTTCCTGTCGCACTTCACCCATGGACTTCATCGTCAGATCTACATTGCTCTAGAACACATCCAACCGTTCCACCTGTTCAGCAAATTTTTGATCCAAACCATCCAACTGTGCCGCGATCTCATCAATATGGCCTAGGTTTTCTGTTGCCTTAGCCAGGGCCTCGAGCTGCTTCATAACTGAAACCTCGAAAGCCGCCATGGACTCGAGCACCAAGCTCGTCTGCACACTAGCTTTCGCAGGCGCCGTGATGCCTTCTAGTTCACCGCCGCTGGTTTCAGCGAGTACCCAGGTGTTTTACGGGCACCGCCAAGCGCCAACCTGCCTGTTCCTCTAAAGCCGACTCGCTCACCGCTGATGACTCGCAAACCCAGCCGTTCATCGGAATTTCACTCCCTCCGAAATGACCGAGGGAAACCGTGAACGTACCTGGATCCGAGCCCGATTCACACCACCGCCGCACAGAACTCCACTGGTGCCGTTAGTAAGACTAGCCATAGTGGGAGTAACTTCAAGAGTAACATCAGGTCCAACTCAGCAAGTTTACCTATGTGACAACTAGTTAATGAGGAGAGACGTAAATTGAGTAATTTAGCTAGTCACTCATTCTATAGCATCATACATACCAAGACAAAATGAGTCTATAACCTAATAAATGAAACTTTACATGACACTACACATATGTTTACTACTATGGAGTACCCACTATGGAGGTAGTAACATAGTCTAGAGTAGCGTGAATGTTACTAGTGTAAGTTACTCTCCACTGTGACTAGTCTAAGAGGGAACCGCCACCACGAACTCCAATCACTGATCGGAATTTTACACGAGAGTCGAACCCAGCCGCAACTGAGCATGATCCGCCGCCGCCCCGCCACCAATCAACTGAATCTGATCCCAAGTGTGATGTACGACGATGTACTCACACCAATTTCCACTCAATCTAGGGTTTCTCCCGATAATTTGGGGATACAGGTTACAAGATACAGAGAGATAGTTTGGGGAGACTTGGAGAGGAGGAAAGAACAGGGAAAAGACTGGGGAAATCAGACTCGATACATTTTTGTTGCACTGTTTTATGTTGTTAAGCGCTAGGAGTAGTTTGTAAAATCAATACAGGATTGCTGAGAGCAAAAGTTGTAGATAGCAATATTGGCAGCATGAAACAAGCGCGAATTGGATCGATCAGACGGCCCGTGACCCAGCAGGGTCACGCTTCAGCATGCCAGTGTGCGTGAGCAGCGCCCAGAGGTGGGTGATGAACTCCCCTCCTCTTGCTAGGGCCTCTAGGTGAGCGCGGGCCTGGGCGTCCTCACACGGCGCGATGTACAGCATCATCTCTGCCCAGAAATCAGAGAGCACCTTCCAGCGCAGCACCGGTCCCTCGATTTCCTCAGTGAGCTGCCTCGCGAGCCGGCCACCAAGTAGGACGAGTGATGCATCAGCATCATCACCAGCATCATCCACGAGGCTCATCAGTTTCTTACACTTGCCCTCCATCTTCTTTGCCCCCTGGAGCAAATGGCGCGCTTCGGCGACTGTTTCGCTGAGCATCAATGCCGAGTCAGAGCTGTGCCCGGGCAAGAGGTCGGGCGCGAAAGCGACGAGGTAAGCACAGTAATCCGACAAACTGGTGGCCACCAAGTACGTGTCAACTGCACCTGTGTCCTCTTTGGAGGGCGCCAGCAGCTTCTTGTCTTCCGGATGTTGATCTAGCTGGTGCTTGCAGAAGGTTGTGGCAATGTGCCAGACCAGCATGGTGTATGTGGCCGTGCCATTGCTAGCTTTGCACGCCGCCGGTAGCTTCTCTAGGACGCGATTCTTCTCCAGCGATCTTACCCCGTTCGTCAGACGGCCATTACTTCCGATGAGGGAATCAACGACTGCTTGCTTCACCTGTCCGGGCAGCTTGAGTGGCTTCTTTTTCCTACGCCCCTCCTGTGCCTTGTCGACCAGGCACAGTGTCACATAGTGAAGAAAATTGCTAGTTCGACCATCGAACTCGTCCAGGAGAGAGTACCGCCCAAGCTTTTCCTCCCATGGTCGGAGCGTCTTCAAGCCCAAGAGGAGCCTCATGATTATGTGAAAGAACCAGCCTCTCTTCTGCAGTAGAGGCCTGGTGACGTAGCTCCGGATCAACGCTACCTTGAGCCAACCTGACGCCATGTGCAGATACAGCTGGAACACCTCCAAGAATGTCACACCGGCCATTAAGATAAGTGTGGTGTAGAGATATATGTCAGAGTGGTGCTCGTTTTGCTTGAGAATCTTGAAATGGGCAAAGAGCTCATAGGTGAGCCAGGAGCAGAGGATGACCATGGCCAGAGGTAAGCAGAGCGCCATGAAGCGACCCTTGTGGTAGAGGTAAGGGTACCTAGTGTAGTACAGGTCATGGACGAAAGCAAGCTCTTCCTCGATGACCCTGAATGCTCGCTCGTACTGCCTGCCTCCGGCGAGCAGGCCTTGGAAGACGAAGTCACGGGTTTTCTCAAGCCCCGCCTCGGCGAGGGGGAAGCCAGCGAACCTTCGGTTGAGCATCTTGGACAGGGCCATGGAGAGGCACACGTCCTTGAGCTGCGACCCTTTCTTGGTGTCGGAGCGCAACAGGCTCCCTTTGCATTGCCAGATCTGTTCAACGGTGGTGACCTTGGCGTAGTCCTCCTCCTTGTACCCTACCCTACTCCCGGTCCCGGGTCGGTACTTGTATCTCTGCCTACGCTCGCCCCCAACCACGTACCGGTAGCCTTCCATGGTGACGGGGTTGAGAGGCAGTTGCAGCTGCTCCTGGTGCTGCATGTAGTCGGCGATGAGCTTGACGTTCTGGCACAGCAGGTGGGACTTGCTGGCCATCCTCATGGATGTCAGCCTCGCGTACGACTGGAGGACGATGACGAACAAGATGGCCCAGAGCGGGACCTCCAGGTAGCGCGAGTCCGAGTCGATGCGGAAGTAGACGACGGAGACGAAGATGTAGACCACCAACGCCCCCTTGATGAGGTGCTTCACGTAGAAGCTCTTCCAGTTGTCGACGTCGTTGAGGCTGCACACCGCGAGGCTGTCGGTGCTGCCGAGGAGCAGCAGCAGGCACACCGCCCACACCGGGAACTCGTCGACGTAGTACCGGGAAGACTGCATGAGCCCGAGGGTGTAGCTGACCAGCGTGTAGGAGAGCGCGTAGGTTCCCGACACCACGACGTGGAGGAGCTTGTGGCTCGACCTCCGGCGTAGGGACCCCAGCACATGCAGGAGGAACAAGGCGAGCACGCCCACCACGACGAGACCAGTTATGAGCGGAACATGATCCTTGCGGCGGTATACATATACTTCTACACATGGATCAGCATCAGCTGTGCTACCAGGGTAGGGAGAGGGACTTATACCGGCGGCAGCCATGGTTTCTGCCGACTCTCCGGCCCCGATCGAGTAGGCTATGTGGCTAGGTTGCTTGTACTCCTATCGGACCAAGTGTTGCCTTGTACGTTATCCTCGGACTACGTTTTATAGCCTGCAAAGAGGAGGAAGCTGCTGCGAGCTGCGCACTAGGTGATGCACTTATTTTTATTTTTATTTAATTTTTTTTGCGGCAGAGGTGATGCACTATTTTTTATTTTTTTTTAGATTCGTGCTGCAGTAGTTAGAAACCCCGGCCGTGCCTGTCACCGCGGGGGGTCGACGACTTTATTTTTTTGTAGAAAATGGAACCCAGCGATTCCATTTACCGGGGGATCGACGACTTCTTTTCTTTTTTCTTTTTTGTTTTTGGCAACGGGGGGATAGACGACTTGACTAGCCCCCGGCCCGTCTCTCCATGATTGAAACGGGCTATAGGTTGATTGGCTTCACTAAAACTCTCCATGATTGAAACGGGCTATAGGTTGATTGGCTACACTAAAATAAGGCCTGCTTGCCATGTGTACTACTAAAAAGGCCAACTTGAGGGACTGGCATCTTCATCAAGAAAATAAGGCAGAACAAGTGGCCAAGTGGTTGCAAAGTCGAGTATTTGACAAAAAATACTTGTGGTCTCTGGATGTTAAATTACATGGAGTACTTCACGGGAGATGGTTTGTCCGACACTCCTGAACAGGTATATTTTGCATCGTATCATGATACTAATTATTTTGTGTTGTATCATTATTTGAAAACTAAGTCTTATTACTACTTCACTTTAGGTTCACATGACAGATTTTAGAACAAAATTAGCTGTCATTTTAGTCGACTCGGAATTCAATGATGACGATATAAGAAACCGAGACTTGGATGATGATGAAATCAACACGGATCCCACTGATTGTATGATTGTCGAAAGACCTCCTAACAAACCTAAAGCATCCAACTCATCGTCACAAGTTGAGCTCATCTCGCAATCATTTATCCTTTCGCCGTCTGTCACTCCAACAAACGATTTACTTAATAGATGAACTTTGCTTGTTCATCACCATGGTTGATGATGTCCCGATGCTAGAGTAAGACACATTTTTGCAATTCATTTTTGTTCCTATTACTTTTGTATAATGACAGAATTCCCATTTCACAGGAGCGAATGGGTGAAAAGCTCTCAGCCTTACCCTATTAGTTTAAACTTGAGACAATTAAAGAACATATTAAAAAATGATGAGTACATGGATGCTGATTGTTTTAACATGGTTGTGAGGATACTAGCGTGCCACGACGTCCAGCTTGCTAGAGACGTCCCAGTAAACTATATGGATCTACGATTCTGTGTAAGTTATTTTAATCACATTTTACATTTTGCCTCATTCTACTAATATTTTCTTACAATATTGTAGTCCATGTCCCACTATGCACGAGTCCCAAGTCAACGTGACGGTATGGACATCGCTATGTTGGCACAATTGTTTGATAGCTGGCCTGACAGCAATGAGTATCATATCTCAGAATGTGATACGGTAAATTCAAATTTATTGTTTATTTGGTCTTATGAATGATAATAATTGATGTATTTCTAAATGCATGTATGTATCATTGTCGATTTTATTGCCTCGTGATATTCTTGGGTTATTTTTATTGTTTGTCTTGGACCAACATAAAAAAGTTGTCTCTATTTTGGACCCGCTTTCAATACCCACTTTTGGAAAGCATATACTTGAAACTATGGCCAACAATCTTAACCTTGCACTCCAAGCTGCAAACCCTGCCTTCAAGGACGACATTTTGATATGGGGATGCAAAGTTCCTGCTATTCCCACAAACTCATACGGGTATGAATCTTGTCAATACATCACAATCTTAATTGATTCATTCAGCTTGCATGTAACATTTCATACATGCAGTCCCCTGTCTGGTTATTTGGTTTTCAATTTAATGCACTCATGGCACGATGGGACGCTACATTTTCCAGTACCCAAGGTAACTATTGACACCATGCTCATTTCTACACACGTTACACATTTTTTTAATAACAATGTTATATAATGCATATGTAGGATGATTTTGAACTGAGGAAGCGATTTTTGGTTCATATTTTGAAATATGAAGAGAATGAAGTTTTAAACAATATCCCGGTCTTAGAACGAAGCATCATAGACCGGATCAAAAGATGGACCTTCCAGAGAGGATCATCATCAAATAGCGATTACTAGATAATGTTCCTTAGTTGTTATTTTTAAGTATTTTTGTAATAAGTAACAATTACAATATATTTAAGTCATCGTTATTTTATGTGAAGACACGTGTATTGGTCGTGTGTTACATGCGCGGGTTTTTTCATTTTGTTTTTGGAATTTTAGGATCACAACATTTCAACAATGGAAGTCTTTCACCGGTCAAACAAGACTTATGACTTAATCTAAAATAAATTATTGCATTCAAATCATTGTGCGTGACACACATTTAAATGTTCTGCTAAAAAAGAGATGAAAATTCATGTTTTTACTGTATTTTATTAGGATACGTGCGTTGCACGTGCACGCTTACTAGTAGCCTGCAAAGAGGAGGAAGCTGCTGCGAGCTGCGCACTAGGTGATGCACTTATTTTTATTTTTATTTAATTTTTTTTTGCGGCAGAGGTGATGCACTATTTTTTATTTTTTTTTAGATTCGTGCTGCAGTAGTTAGAAACCCCGGCCGTGCCTGTCACATGGGGTCGACGACTTTATTTTTTTGTAGAAAATGGAACCCAGCGATTCCATTTACCGGGGCATCGACGACTTCTTTTCTTTTTTCTTTTTTGTTTTTGGCAACGGGGGGATAGACGACTTGACTAGCCCCCGGCCCGTCTCTCCATGATTGAAACGGGCTATAGGTTGATTGGCTTCACTAAAACTCTCCATGATTGAAACGGGCTATAGGTTGATTGGCTACACTAAAATAAGGCCTGCTTGCCATGTGTACTACTAAAAGGCCAACTTGAGGGACTGGCATCTTCATCAAGAAAATAAGGCAGAACAAGTGGCCAAGTGGTTGCAAAGTCGAGTATTTGACAAAAAATACTTGTGGTCTTTGGATGTTAAATTACATGGAGTACTTCACGGGAGATGGTTTGTCCGACACTCCTGAACAGGTATATTTTGCATCGTATCATGATACTAATTATTTTGTGTTGTATCATTATTTGAAAACTAAGTCTTATTACTACTTCACTTTAGGTTCACATGACAGATTTTAGAACAAAATTAGCTGTCATTTTAGTCGACTCGGAATTCAATGATGACGATATAAGAAACCGAGACTTGGATGATGATGAAATCAACACGGATCCCACTGATTGTATGATTGTCGAAAGACCTCCTAACAAACCTAAAGCATCCAACTCATCGTCACAAGTTGAGCTCATCTCGCAATCATTTATCCTTTCGCCGTCTGTCACTCCAACAAACGACGACTTAATAGATGAACTTTGCTTGTTCATCACCATGGTTGATGATGTCCCGATGCTAGAGTAAGACACATTTTTGCAATTCATTTTTGTTCCTATTACTTTTGTATAATGACAGAATTCCCATTTCACAGGAGCGAATGGGTGAAAAGCTCTCAGCCTTACCCTATTAGTTTAAAATTGAGACAATTAAAGAACATATTAAAAAATGATGAGTACATGGATGCTGATTGTTTTAACATGGTTGTGAGGATACTAGCGTGCCACGACGTCCAGCTTGCTAGAGACGCCCCAAGACACTATATGGATCTACGATTCTGTAAGTTATTTTAATCACATTTTACATTTTGCCTCATTCTACTAATATTTTCTTACAATATTGTAGTCCATGTCCCACTATGCACGAGTCCCAAGTCAACGTGGACGGTATGGACATCGCTATGTTGGCACAATTGTTTGATAGCTGGCCCGACAGCAATGAGTATCATATCTCGAATGTGATACGGTAAATTCAAATTTATTGTTTATTTGGTCTTATGAATGATAATAATTGATGTATTTCTAAATGCATGTATGTATCATTGTCGATTTTATTGCCTCGTGATATTCTTGGGTTATTTTTATTGTTTGTCTTGGACCAACATAAAAAGTTGTCTCTATTTTGGACCCGCTTTCAATACCCACTTTCGAAAGCATATACTTGAAACTATGGCCAACAATCTTAACCTTGCACTCCAAGCTGCAAACCCTGCCTTCAAGGACGACATTTTGATATGGGGATGCAAAGTTCCTGCTATTCCCACAAACTCATACGGGTATGAATCTTGTCAATACATCACAATCTTAATTGATTCATTCAGCTTGCAAGTAACATTTCATACATGCAGTCCCCGTCTGGTTATTTGGTTTTCAATTTAATGCACTCATGGCACGATGGGACGCTACATTTTCCAGTACCCAAGGTAAGTATTGACACCATGCTCATTTCTACACACGTTACACATTTTTTAATAACAATGTTATATAATGCATATGTAGGATGATTTCGAATTGAGGAAGTGATTTTTGGTTCATTTTTTGAAATATGAAGAGAATGAAGTTTTAAACAATATCCCGGTCTTAGAACGAAGCATCATAGACCGGATCAAAAGATGGACCTTCCAGAGAGGATCATCATCAAATAGCGATTACTAGATAATGTTCCTTAGTTGTTATTTTTAAGTATTTTTGTAATAAGTAACAATTACAATATATTTATGTCATCGTTATTTTATGTGAAGACACGTGTATTGGTCGTGTGTTACATGCGCCGGTTTTTCATTTTGTTTTTGGAATTTTAGGATCACAACATTTCAACAATGGAAGTCTTTCACCGTCAAACAAGACTTATGACTTAATCTAAAATAAATTATTGCATTCAAATCATTGTGCGTGACACACATTTAAATGTTCTGCTAAAAAGAGATGAAAATTCATGTTTTTACTTTATTTTATTAGGATACGCATGCGTGCGTGCACGCTACTAGTAGCCTGCAAAGAGGAGGAAGCTGCTGCGAGCTGCGCACTAGGTGATGCACTTATTTTTATTTTTATTTAATTTTTTTATGCAGAGGTGATGCACTATTTTTATTTTTTAGATTCGTGCTGCAGTAGTTAGAAACCCGGCCGTGCCTGTCACCGCGGGGGGTCGACGACTTTATTTTTTTGTAGAAAATGGAACCCAGCGATTCCATTTACCGGGGGATCGACGACTTCTTTTCTTTTTTCTTTTTTGTTTTTGGCAACGGGGGGATAGACGACTTGACTAGCCCCCGGCCCGTCTCTCCATGATTGAAACGGGCTATAGGTTGATTGGCTTCACTAAAACTCTCCATGATTGAAACGGGCTATAGGTTGATTGGCTACACTAAAATAAGGCCTGCTTGCCATGTGTACTACTAAAAAGGCCAACTTGAGGGACTGGCATCTTCATCAAGAAAATAAGGCAGAACAAGTGGCCAAGTGGTTGCAAAGTCGAGTATTTGACAAAAAATTACCATATTTTACATTACCGTCTCACAGAACTACCACGTTTTGAAAACAGACCAAAAACTCCAGATTAGTGCTAATTTTGCGACCAAAAACTATCAAGTTGAGTTGAAGAGAGATTTAACCGTTTTAAAGGCGAATCTGATAGAACTGGCCGACCGGTCAGGGTGGCGGCCGCGCTAATGGCTAACGGCGCTCGCTTGCCGCCTGTTCGCCACGTGTGTCGGTCGGACCAGGACTAACCTGGCCGACCGGCTCACTCGTCATCCTGCCCACTCACTCTCCCCCGAGCTCACTCACTCCCTCACTCTGTTATCCACTGCTTCTCTTCTTCTCGCACTCCGGCGACACCGCGACCATGCCGTCGTGTCCCGACAGCAAAGAGACCTCTGACAATGACGAGTACATGAGTGAGTTCAGTAGCATGCAGATGGAGTACTTTGTAAGTCAGCTCAGTCTCTCCTCTCATCTGCTAGGGTTAGGGTTTGAAGATAATTGGGATTTCTCCATTTAAGTTCATATATGTGAGGTGTAGTTGATATATATGTGTTTCCTACTACAGCAAACTCCAGATACTGTGATAGAACCAAGCTTTTGTGGGTTTGTGACTGAACCTGGCCGTAGGTGCATCCTGCACAGGCAGAGGCCAGGCAAATATGTGGCATTTGAAGGCACTGACACTAGCAGGAGATTCATAGGATGTGCTACTGAGGTAATGACCAAGTTGTCATGGCTGTGATTGATTCATTTTGTGCTTTTCTGAATTTTGCTTAATTGTAAGAACATTGCTTTGTCTACATTCTGTACTTCTAGCAAATAGCAATGGAAACATAGCACTGATTTATATTTGTAGTACAGCTTTAGCTAGTGTAGCTACATATATGATTAGTGTTTATGATTTGTTATTGTGAATATGTTTGTTAATGAAGAATAAAGCTCACTGTAAATTTAACTGAATTTTCGGGATGGTGTGAATTGTGGTGTTTTAGAGTGGGTAGGGACCTCCTAAAGAAGATAAGAAGAAGCATATCATTGCTGATCTCCTGAAGGCTGGTCATGGGTGCAAAGAAAAGCTAGACAAGATCAAAGAAGTTTTCATGGAGGAGTGAAGTGGTACCTATGGTGAAGGAAATATGCCCTAGAGGCAATAATAAAGTTGTTATTTTATATTTTCTTATTCAAGATAAAGGTTTATTATTCATGGTAGAATTGTATTGATCGGAAACCTAAATACATGTGTGAATACATAAACAAACATCGTGTCCCTAGTGAGCCTCTACTTGACTAGCTCGTTGATCAAAGATGGTTATGGTTTCCTAACCATGGACATGTGTTGTCATTTGATAACGGGATCGCATCATTAGGAGAATGATGTGATGGACAAGACCCACCCGTTAGCTTATCATAATGATCGTTCAGTTTTATTGCAATTGCTTTCTTCATGTCAAATACATAATCCTCCGGCTATAAGATTATGCAACTCCCGGATACTAGAGGAATGCCTTGTGTGCTACCAAACGTCACAACGTAACTGGGTGATTATAAAGATGCTCTACATGTATCTCCGAAGGTGTTTGTTGGGTTGGCATAGATCGAGATTAGGATTTGTCACTCCGAATGTCAGAGAGGTATCTCTGGGCCCTCTCGGTAATACACATCGTAAGAAGCCTTGCAAGCAAAGTGACTAATGAGTTAGTTGCAGGATGATGCATTACGGAACGAGTAAAGGGACTTGCCAGTAACGAGATTGAATTGGTATGAAGATACCAACGATCGAATCTCGGGCAAGTAACATACCGATGGACAAAGGGAATTACGTATGTTGTCATAAGGGTTCGACCGATAAAGATCTTCATAGAATATGTGGGAGCCAATATGAGCATCCAGGTTCCGCTATTTGTTATTGACCAGAGAGGTGTCTTGGTCATGTCCACAAAGTTCGATGACGATTTAGTATTATATGAGTTATGAGATTTGGTGACCGAATGTTGTTCGGAGTCCCGGATGAGATCAAGGACATGAAGAGGAGTCGCGAAATGGTCGAGAGGTAAAGGTTGATATATAGGATGATAGTATTCGGACACCGGAAGTGTTCCGGAGGGTATCGGGTAAGTATCGGGTCACCGGAAGGGGTTCCGGGCACCCCCGGCAAAACATATGGGCCTTATGGGCCAAGAGGGGAAACACACCAGCCACAAGGGGCTGGTGCGCCCCCCATATGGGCCGTCCAAGGTGGAGAATGAAAGGGGAAGGAGGAAAGGAAAGAAAGGGAATAGGAATCCCCCTTCCTTCCACCTCTCCCTCCTTTTCCATCCCCCTCCGGCATTTATGGAAGGAGGGAGGCCGAATTGGGGAGGACCCCAAGTAGGATTCGGCCTACTTGGGGCGCCCCATGGCTGCCTCTCTCCCCCCACACCTATATATACATGGGTGGGGGCGCCTAGAACACACAACATCAATTGTTAGCCGTGTGCGGCGGCCCTCCACAGTTTACACCCCCGATCATATTCTCGCGGTGCTTAGATGAAGCCCTGCACGGATCACATCACCATCACTGTCACCACGCCGTCGTGCTTACGGAACTCATCTACTACTTTGACACCATGCTGGATCAAAAAGGCGAGGGACGTCAACGAGCTGAACATGTGCAGAACTCGGAGGTGACGTACGTTCAGTACTCGATCGGTGGAGCGCGAGGAAAGCTCGACTACATCAACTGCGTTGTGAAACGCTTCCGCTTACTGTCTACGAGGGTATGTAGGCACACTCTTCCCCTCATTTCTATGCATCTCCTAGATAGATCTTGCGTGAGCGTAGGATTTGTTTTTGAAATTTCATGCTACGTTCCCCAACAGTGGCATCATGAGTCAGGTCTATGCATAGATGATATGCACGAGTAGTACACAAAGAGTTGTGGGCGGTGATAGTCATACTGCTTACCACCAGCGTCTTATTTTGATTTGGCGGTATTGTGGGATGAAGCGGCCCGGACCAACCTTACATGTCCACGCACATGAGACCGGTTCCACCGACAGACATGCAACTAGTTTTGCATAAAGGCGGCTGGCGGGTGTCTGTTTATCCTACTTTAGTTGAATCAAATTTGACTGCCGCCGGTCCTTGAATAAGGTTAAAACAGCAAACTTGATGAAACACAGTTGTGGTTTTGATGCGTAGGTAAGAACGGCTCTTGCTAGAAGCCTGTAGCAGCCACGTAAAACTTGCAACAACCAAGTAGAGGACATCTAACTTGTTTTTGCAGGGCATGTTGTGATGTGATATGGTCGAGACGTGATGTGATAAATGGTATTGTTTGAGATGATAATGTTTTGTAAGATATCTGACAACCGGCAGGAGCCTTATCGTTCTCTCTTTGTTGTATGAAATGCAAACGCCATGTAATTGCCTTACTTTATCACTATGCGTTAGTGATAGTTGTAGAAGCAATAGTTGGCGAGACGACCACGACGCTACGATGGAGATTAAGGTGGTCACGATGGAGATCATAACGATGATTTGAGATGGAGATCAAAAGCACAAGATGATGATGGACATATCATGTCACATATTTTGATTGCATGTGATGTTTACCTTTTATGCATCTTACTTTGCTTAGTACGGCGGTAGCATTATAAGATGATCCTTAACTAAATTTCAAGGTATAAGTGTTCTCCCTGAGTATGTACCGTTGCGGCAGTTCGTCGTGTTGAAACACCACATGATGATCGGGTGTGATAGACTCTACGTTCACATACAACGGGTGCAAGACAGTTTTGCACATGCGAAATACTCATGTTAAAATTGATGAGCCTAGCATATATAGACCTGGCCTCGGAACACTGGAGACCGAAAGGTCGAACGTGAATCATATAGTAGATATGATCTGCATAGACATGTTCACAATTGATGACTACTCCATCTCACGTGATGATCAGACATGGGTTAGTTGATTTGTATCATGTATCACTTAGATGACTTGAGGGATGTCTAGTTTTTTTTTTTTTTTTTGCGAGAAAATTTCCGATCTATTCATCTTCAATCATGGCAGTACAACGAATACCAGAAATAATAAAAATTACATCCAGATCCGTAGACCACCTAGCGACAACTACCAGCACTGAAGCGAGCCGAAGGCGCGCCGCCGTCATCGCCCCTCCATCGCCGGAGTCGGGCACAACTTGTTGTAGTAGACAGTCGGGATGTCTAGTTAAGTGGGAGTTCTTAAGTAATTTGATTAATTGAACTTAATTTATCATAAACTTAGTCCTGATAGTATTTGCATATCTATGTTGTAGATAATAGCTCGCGATATAGCTCCCCTATGTTTTTTATATGTTCCTAGAGAAAACTAAGTTGAAAGATGATAGTAGCAATGATGCGGACTGAGTCCGTGATCTGAGGATTATCCGCATTGCTGCACAAAAGAATTATGTCATTGATGCACTACTAGGTGACAGACCTATTGCAGGAGCAGATGCAGATGTTATGAATGTTTGACAAGCTCGGTATGGTGACTACTTGATAGTTTAGTGCACCATGTTTTACATCTTAGAACCGGGACTTCAAAAATGTTTTAAACGCCATGGAGCATATGAGATGTTCCAAGAGCTGAAAATGATATTTCAGACTCATGCCCGTGTTAAGAGGTATGAGACCTCTGACAAGTACTTTGCCTACGAGATGAAGGAGAATAGCTCAGCTAGTGAGCATGTGCTCAGAATGTCTGGGTACTACAATCACTTGAATCAAGTGGGTGTTAATCTTCCAGATAAGATAGTGATTGAAAAAGTTCTCTAGTCACTCTCACCAAGTTACTAGAACTTCGTGATGTACTATAATATGCAAGGGATGATGAAAATGCTTCCCAAGCTCGTCGCGATGCTGAAACAGCGATGGTAGAAATCAAGAAATAGCATCAAGTATTTATGGTTAACAAGACCACTAGTTTCAAGAAAAAGGGCAAGGGAAAGAAAGGAAACATCAAGAAGAATGGCAAGCAAGTTGCCACTCCTGTGAAGAAGTCCAAAGGTGGACCCAAGCCTGAAACTGAGTGCTTCTACTGCAAAGGAAATGGTCACTGGAAGTGGAACTACCCCAAATATTTGGCGGATAAGAAGGATGGCAAGGTGGACAAAGGTATATTTAATATACATGTTATTGATGTGTACCTTACTAGTATTCGTAGTAACCCCTTGGTATCTGATACTCGTTCAGTTGCTAAGATTAGTAACTCGAAACAGGAGTTGCAGAATAAACAGACTAGTTAAGGGTGAGGTGTCGATGTCTGTTGGAAGTGATTCCAAGGTTGATATGATCACCATCACATAGTCCCTCTACCTTCAGGATTAGTGTTGAACCTAAATGTTATTTGGAGTTTGCGTTGAGGATGAATTTGATTGGATCATATTTATTGCAATACAGTTATTCATTTAAGTCTCTGTTTACATGATTAGAACCTTCTATGGTCATACTGTTGGAAATATGCCCTAGAGGCAATAATAAATTAGTTATCATTATATTTCCTTGTTCATGATAATCGTTTATTATCCATGCTATAATTGTATTGATAGGAAACTCAGATACATGTGTGGTTACATAGACCACACCATGTCCCTAGTAAGCCTCTAGTTGACTAGCTCGTTGATCAATAGATGGTTACAGTTTCCTGACCATGGACATTGGATGTCGTTGATAACGGGATCACATCATTAGCAGAATGATGTGATGGACAAGACCCAATCCTAAGCCTAGCACAAAGATCGTAGTTCGTATGCTAAAGCTTTTCTAATGTCAAGTATCTTTTCCTTAGACCATGAGATTGTGCAACTCCCGGATACCGTAGGAATGCTTTGGGTGTACCAAACGTCACAATGTAACTGGGTGGCTATAAAGGTGCACTACAGGTATCTCCGAAAGTGTCTGTTGGGTTGGCACGAATCGAGACTGGGATTTGTCACTCCGTGTGATGGAGAGGTATCTCTGGGCCCACTCGGTAGGACATCATCATAATGTGCACAATGTGACCAAGGGGTTGATCACGGGATGATGTGTTACGGAACGAGTAAAGAGACTTGCCGGTAACGAGATTGAACAAGGTATCGGTATACCAACGATCGAATCTCGGGCAAGTATAATACCGCTAGACAAAGGGAATTGTATACGGGATTGATTGAGTCCTTGACATCGTGGTTCATCCGATGAGATCATCGTGGAACATGTGGGAGCCAACATGGGTATCCAGATCCCGCTGTTGGTTATTGACTGGAGAACGTCTCGGTCATGTCTGCATGGTTCCCGAACCCGTAGGGTCTAAACACTTAAGGTTCGATGACGCTAGGGTTATAAAGGAAGTTTGTATGTGGTTACCGAATGTTGTTTGGAGTCCCGGATGAGATCCCGGACGTCACGAGGAGTTCCGTAATGGTCCGGAGGTAAAGATTTATATATGGGAAGTTGTTGTTCGGGTTCCGAAAAAAGTTCGGGGTTTTTCGGTATTGTACCGGGAAGCTTCCAGAAGGTTCTGGAGGATTCCGGAGGGGTCCGGAGGTCCGGAAATTGTTCCACCACGTCCAATACAGTAGCATGGGCTGTAGGGGGGCGCCCTAGCCTTAATTGGCTAGGGGCACCAGCCCCCCCCCCAAGGCCCATGCGCATGGGAGAGGGAAACCCCTAAAGGGGGAGGGTCTCCACTTGACATGGGAGGCACTCCTCCCCCCCTTGGCCGCCACCCCCTCCTCAGATTGGATCTGAGGGGGCCGCCCTCTCCTTGCCCCTATATATATGTGGGGGTGGGAGGCAGCCGCACCCAAGTTCGGCGCAGTCCTCCCCTCTCCCAAGTACTCCTCCTCTCTCGCGTGCTTGGCGAAGCCTGCAGGATTGACACGCCTCCACCACCACCACGCCGTTGTGCTGCTGATGGATGGAGTCTTCTCAACCTCTCCTCTCTCCTTGCTGGATCAAGGCATGGGAGACGCCACCGGCTATACGTGTGTTGAACACGGAGGTGCCGTCCGCTCGCACTAGGATCTCCGGTGATTTGGATCACGACGAGTACGACTCCTTCAATCCCGTTCTCTTGAACGCTTCGCTTAGCGATCTACAAGGGTATGTAGATGCACTCTCCTTCCCCTCGTTGCTGGTTTCTCCATAGATAGATCTTGGTGACACGTAGGAAAATTTTGAGTTTCTGCTACGTTCCCCAACAATGGCATCATGAGCTAGGTCTATTGCGTAGATTCTTTGCACGAGTAGAACACAAAGTAGTTGTGGGCGTTGATTTCGTTCAATATGCCCGTTACTAGTCCAATCTTGTTTTGACGGTATTGTGGGATGAAGCGGCCCAGACCGACCTTACACGTACACTTACGTGAGACAGGTTCCACCGACTGACATGCACTTGGTGCATAAGGTGGCTAGCGGGTGCCAGTCTCTCCCACTTTAGTCGGAACGGATTCGATGAAAAGGGTCCTTATGAAGGGTAAATAGCAATTGGCATATCACGTTGTGGTTTTGCGTAGGTAAGAAACGTTCTTGCTAGAAACCCATAGCAGCCACGTAAAACATGCAAACAACAATTAGAGGACGTCTAACTTGTTTTTGCAGGGTATGCTATGTGATGTGATATGGCCAAGAAGAATGTGATGAATGATATGTGATGTATAAGATTGATCATGTTCTTGTAGTAGGAATCATGACTTGCATGTCGATGAGTATGACAACCGGTAGGAGCCATAGGAGTTGTCTTAATTTATTGTATGACCTGCGTGTCATTAAACAAGGCCATGTAATTACTTTACTTTATTGCTAACCGGTAGCCATAGTAGTTGAAGTAATAGTTGGCGAGACAACTTCATCAAGACACGATGATGGAGATCATGATGATGGAGATCATGGTGTCATGCCGGTGATGATGATGATCATGGAGCCCCGAAGATGGAGATCAAAGGAGCAATATGATATTGGCCATATCATGTCACTATTTGATTGCATGTGATGTTTATCATGTCTATGCATCTTATTTGCTTAGAACGACGGTAGTAAATAAGATGATCCCTCATTAAAATTTCAAGAAAGTGTTCCCCCTAACTGTGCACCATTGCGAAAGTTCGTGCTTTGAGCACCACGTGATGATCGGGTGTGATAGATTCTTACGTTCACATACAACGGGTGTAAGCCAGATTTACGCACGCGAAACACTTAGGTTGACTTGACGAGCCTAGCATGTACAGACATGGCCTCGGAACACAAGATACCGAAAGGTCGAGCATGAGTCATATAGTAGATACGATCAACATGAAGATGTTCACCGATGATGACTAGTCCGTCTCACATGATGATCGGACACGGCATAGTTGACTCGGATCATGTAATCACTTAGATGACTAGAGGGATGTCTATCTGAGTGGGAGTTCATGAGATGAACTTTATTATCCTGAACATAGTCAAAAGATCTTTGCAAATTATGTCGTAAGCTCGCGGTTTAGTTCCACTGTTTAGATATGTTCCTAGAGAAAATATAGTTGAAAGTTGAAAGTAGCAATTATGCGGACAGAAGAAAGCTTGTGTCCTTAATGCACCGCTTAGTGTGCTGAACCCCAAACGTCGTTTGTGGATGTTGCAAACATCGGACATACACGTTTTGATAACTACGTGATAGTTCAGTTAAACGGTTTAGAGTTGAGGCACCAAAAGACGTTTTCGAAACATCGCGGAACATATGAGATGTTTCGAGGGCTGAAATTGGGATTTTAGGCTCGTGCCCACGTCAAGAGGTATAAGACCTCCGATGATTTTCTTAGCCGACAAACTAAGGGAGAAAAGCTCAATCGTTGAGCTTGTGCTCAGATTGGCTGAGTGCAACAATCACTTGAATCAAGTGGGAGTTGATCTTCCAGATGAGATAGTGATGTTTCTCCAAAGTCATTGCCACCAAGCTGCTAGAGCTTCGTGATGAACTATAACATATCAGGGATAGATATGACGATCCTTGAGGTATTCGCGATGTTTGACACCGCGAAAGTAGAAATCAAGAAGGAGCATCAATTGTTGATGGTTCGTGAAACCACTAGTTTCAAGAAGGGCAACGGCAAGAAGGGATACTTCATGAAACGGCAAATCAGCTGTTGCTCTAGTGAAGAAACCCAAGGTTGAACCCAAACCCAAGACTAAGTGCTTCTGTAAGAAGGGGAACAATCACTGGAGCAGGATTACCCTAGATACTTGGTAGATGAGAAGGCTGGCAAGGTCGATAGAAATATATTGGATATACATTATGTTAATGTGTACTTTACTTGTACTCCTAGTAGCACCAGGGTATTGGATACCGGTTCGGTTGCTAAGTGTTAGTAACTCGAAATAAAAGCTACGGAATAAACGGAGACTAGCTGAAGGTGAGCCGACGATAAGTGTTGGAAGTGTTTCCAAGGTTGATGTGATCAAACATCGCACGCTCCCTCTACCATCAAGATTAGTATTAAACCTGAATAGTTATTTGGTGTTTGCGTTGAGCATAGACATGATTGGATTATGTCTATCGCAATGCGGTTATTCGAGAATAATAGTTACTCTATTTATTTGAATAATACCTTCAATGGTCTTGCACCTAAAGAAATGGTTTATTGAATCTCGATCGTAGTGATGCACGTTTTCATGCCAAAAGATATAAGATAGTAATGATAGTACCACTTACTTGTGGCACTGCCATGTAATTCATAATGGTATAAAACGCATGAAGAAGCTCCATGTTGATGTATCTTTGGACTCACTCGTTTTTGAAAAGTTTGAGATATGCAAACCATGTCTATTGGTGTATACGCATGAAGAAACTCCATTCAAGATGGATCGTTTGGACTCACTTGATTTTGAATCACTTGAGATATGCAAATCATACCACATGGGCAAGATGACTGAAAAGCCTCGGTTTCAGTAAGATGGAACAAGATAGCAACTTGTTGGAAGTAACACATTTTGATGTGTGCAGTCCAATGAGTGCTGAGGCATGCGGTGAACATCGTTATGTTCTTACTTCACAGATGATTCGAGTAGATGTTGAGTATATTTACTTGATGAAACACAAGTCTAAATTATTGAATGGTTCAAGTAATTTCAGAGTGAAGTTGAAGATCATTGTGACAAGAGGATAAAATGTCTATGATATGATCATAGAGATGAGTATCTGAGTTACGAGTTTGGCACACAATTAAGACATTGTGGAGATTGTTTCACAACCAATACCGCCTGGAACACCATAGTGTGATGATGTGTCCGAACATCATAACTACACCCTATTGGATATGGTGCATACCATGATGTCTCTTATCGAATTACCACTATCGTTTATGGGCTAGGCATTAGAGACAACCGCATTCACTTCAAAATAGGGCACCACGTAATTCCATTGAGACGACACCGTTTGAACTATGGTTTGGAGAAACCTAAATTGTCATTTCTTAAAAGTTTGGGGCTGCGACGCTTATGTGAAAAAGTTTCAGGTTGATAAGCTCGAACCCAAAGCGAATAAAATGCATCTTCATAGGACACCCAAAACAGTTGGGTATACCTCCTAATTCAGATCCGAAAGCAATAGGGATTGTTTCTTGAATCAGGTCCTTTCTCAAGGAAAGGTTTGTCTCGAAAATTGAGTGGGAGGATGGTGGAGACTTGATGAGGTTATTGAACCGTCACTTCAACAAGTATGTAGCAGGGCACAGGAAGTTGTTCATGTGGATCCTACACCAATTGAAGTAGAAGCTTATGATACTGACCATGAAGTTTTTGGATCAAGTCACTACCGTACCTCGTAGGGTGACAAGGATGCGTACTACTTTAGAGTGGTACAGTAATCCTGTCTTGAAGGTCATGTTGCTAGACAACAATGAACCTACGAGCTATGGAGAAGCGATGGTGGGCCCAAATTCCGAGAAATGGTTAGAAGCCATGAAATCCGAGATAGGATCCATTTATCAAACAAAGCATGGACTTTGGTGGACTTGCCCGATGATCGGCAAGCCATTGAGATAAATGGATCTTTAAGAAGAAGACGGATGTGGACGGTAATGTCATCGTCTATGAAGCTCGACTTGTGGCGAAGAGTTTTTCACAAGTTCAAGGAGTTGACTACGATGAGATTTTCTCATCCGTAGCGATGCTTAAGTCCGTCGGAATCATGTTAGCATTAGCTGCATTTATGAAATCTGGCAGATGGATGTCAAAAACGAGTTTCCTTACCACTTTTCGTAAGGAAAGGTTGTATGTGATACAATCAGAAAGGTTTTGTCGATCCTAAGGATGCTAAAAGGTATGCTAGCTCCAGCGATCCTTCTAAGGACTAGAGTAAGCATCTCGGAGTTGGAATATGTACTTTGATAAGATGATCAAAGATTTTGGGTTTATACAAATTTATGAGAAACTTGTATTTCCAAAGAAGTGAGTGGGAGCACTATAGAATTTCTGATGAGTATATGTTGTTGACATATTGTTGATCAGAAATGATGTAGAATTTTCTGTAAAGCATATAGGGTTATTTGAAAAGTGTTTTTCAAGTGAAAACCTGGTTTAAGCTACTTGAACATTGAGCATCAAGATCTATGAGGATAGATCAAAAACCGCTTAATGGTACTTTCAAATGAGCATATACCTTGACATGATCTTGAAGGTGTTCAAGATGGATCAGTCAAAGAAGGAGTTCTTGCCTGAGATGTAAGGTATGAAGTCAAGACTTAAAGCTCGACCATGGCAGAAAAGAGAGAAAGGACGAAGGTTGTCCCCTATGTTTCAGACGTAGGCTCTATAGTATGCTATGCTGTGTACCGCACCGGAAGTGTGCCTTGCCATGAGTCATCAAGGGTACAAGAATGATCCAGAATGGATCATTGGACAGCGGTCAAAATTGTCCTTGGAGTAAATAAGGACATGTTTCTCGATTATGGAGGTGATAAAGAGTTCGGCATAAAGGGTTACGTTGATGCAAGCTTTAAAACCTATCCGAATGACTCTGAGTAGCAAACCGGATACGTATAGTGGAGCAACCATTTGGAATAGCTCCAAGTGGAGCGTGGAAGCAGCATTTACAATATGACCTAGAGATTTGCGAAGTACATACGGATCTGAATGTTGCAGACCCGTTGACTAAAACCTCACTCACAAGCAAAACATGATCAAACCCCAGAACTCATTGAGTCTTAATCACATGATGATGTGAACTAGTTTAATGACACTAGTAAACTCTTTGGATGTTGGTCACATGGCGATGTGACCTGTGAGTGTTAATCACATGGCGATGTGAACTAGATTATTGACTCTAGTGCAAGTGGGAGACTGTTGGAAATATGCCCTAGAGGCAATAATAAATTAGTTATTATTATATTTCCTTGTTCATGATAATCGTTTATTATCCATGCTATAACTATATTGATAGGAAACTCAGATACATGTGTGGGTACATAGACAACACCATGTCCCTAGTAAGCCTCTAGTTGACTAGCTCATTGATCAATAGATGGTTACAGTTTCCTGACCATGGACATTGGATGTCGTTGATAACGGGATCACATCATTAGCAAAATGATGTGATGGACAAGACCCAATCCTAAGCCTAGCACAAAGATCGTAGTTCGTATGCTAAAGCTTTTCTAATGTCAAGTATCTTTTCCTTAGACCATGAGATTGTGCAACTCCCGGATACCGTAGGAATGCTTTGGGTGTACCAAACGTCACAACGTAACTGGGTGGCTATAAAGGTGCACTACTGTATCTCCGAAAGTGTCATTGGGTTGGCACGAATCGAGATCGGATTTGTCACTCCGTGTGACGGAGAGGTATCTCTGGGCCCACTCGGTAGGACATCATCATAATGTGCACAATGTGACCAAGGGGTTGATCACGGGATGATGTGTTACGGAACGAGTAAAGAGACTTGCCGGTAACGAGATTGAACAAGGTATCGGTATACCGATGATCGAATCTCGGGCAAGTATAATACCGCTAGACAAAGGGAATTGTATACGGGATTGATTGAGTCCTTGACATCGTGGTTCATCCGATGAGATCATCATGGAACATGTGGGAGCCAACATGGGTATCCAGATCCCACTCTTGGTTATGGACTGGAGAACGTCTCGGTCATGTCTGCATGGTTCCTGAACCCGTAGGGCCTGCACACTTAAGGTTCGACGACGCTAGGGTTATAAAGGAAGTTTGTATGTGGTTACCGAATGTTGTTTGGAGTCCCGGATGAGATCCCAGACGTCACGAGGAGTTCCGGAATGGTCCGGAGGTAAAGATTTATATATGGGAAGTTGTTGTTCGGGTTCCGGAAAAAGTTCGGGGTTTTTCGGTATTGTACTGGGAAGCTTCCAGAAGGTTCCGGAGGATTCCGGAGGGGTCCGGAGGTCCGGAAATTGTTCCACCACATCTAATACAGTAGCATGGGCTGTAGGGGGCGCCCTAGCCTTAATGGGCCTGGGGCACCAGCCCCCCCAAGGCCCATGCGCATGGGAGAGGGAAAACCCTAAGGGGGGAGGGCCTCCACTTGACTTGGGAGGCACTCCTCCCCCCCTTGGCCGCCGCCCCCTCCTTAGATTGGATCTGAGGGGGCCGGCCCCCCTCTCCCTTGCCCCTATATATATGTGGGGGGTGGGAGGGCAGCCGCACCCCAAGTTCTGGCGCAGTCCTCCCCCTCTCCCAAGTACTCCTCCTCTCTCGCCGTGCTTGGCGAAGCCCTGCAGGATTGCCACGCTCCTCCACCACCACCACGCCGTTGTGCTGCTGCTGGATGGAGTCTTCCTCAACCTCTCCCTCTCTCCTTGCTGGATCAAGGCATGGGAGACGTCACTGGGCTGTATGTGTGTTGAACACGGAGGTGCCGTCCGTTCGGCACTAGGATCTCCGGTGATTTGGATCACATCGAGTACGACTCCTTCAACCCCGTTCTCTTGAACGCTTCCGCTTAGCGATCTACAAGGGTATGTAGATGCACTCTCCTTCCCCTCATTGCTGGTTTCTCCATAGATAGATCTTGGTGACACGTACGAAAATTTTGAATTTCTGCTACGTTCCCCAACACATACACCCAATGTGAATGGTTTACTGAATCCTGATCGTAGTGATATACATATTCATAATATTGATGCCAAAAGATGCAAAGTTGATAATGATAGCGCAACATATTTGTGGCACTGTCGTTTAGGTCACATTGGTGTAAAACACGTGAAGAAACTCCATGCAGATGGCCTTTTGGAATCACTTGATTATGAATCATTTGATACTTGTGAACCATGCTTCATGGGAAAGATGAGTAAAACTCCATTCTCCGGAACAATGGAACGAGCCAATGACTTACTGGAAATAATACATACTGATGTATGCGGTCCGATGAGTGTTGAGGCACGCGGCGGGTATCATTATTTTCTGACCTTCACAGATGATTTGAGCAGATATGGGTCTATCTACTTAATGAAGCACAAGTCTGAAACATTTGAGAAGTTCAAAGAATTTCAGAGTGAAGTGGAGAATCATCGTAACAAGAAAATAAAGTTTCTACGATCTGATCGCGGAGGCGAATATTTGTGTTATGAGTTTGGCCTTCATGTAAAACAATGTGGAATAGTTTCACAACTCACGCCACCTAGAACACCACAACATAATGGTGTATTGGAACGTCGTAACCGTACTCTATTGAATATTTTGCAATCTATGATGTCTCTTACTGATTTACCAATATGATTTTGGGGTTATGCATTAGAGACAGCTGCATTCACGTTAAATAGGGCACCGTTTAAATCCATTGAGACAACACCGTATGAACTATGGTTTGGCAAGAAACCAAAGCTATCGTTTCTTAGAGTTTGGGGTTGCGACACTCATGTCAAAAGGCTTCAGCCTGATAAGCTCGAACCCAAATTGGAGAAGTGCGTCTTCATTGGATACCCTAAAGAAACTATTGGGTACACCTTCTACCACAGATCCGAAGGCAAAATCTTTGTTGCTAAGAATGGGTCCTTTCTAGAGAAGGAGTCTCTCTCGAAAGAAGTGAGTGGGAGGAAAGTAAAACTTGATGAGGTAATTGTACCTTCTCTCGAATTGGAAAGTGGCACATCACAGAAAATAGTTCCCGCGATCCCTACACCATCTAGAGAGGAAGCTAATGATGATGATCATGAAACTTTAGATCTAATTAATACTAAACTTCATAGGTCGAGCAGAGCATGATCCGCACCAGAGTGGTATGGTAATCCTGTCCTGGAAGTCATGTTACCAGACCAAGGGGAACCTACAAACTATGAAGAAGCTATGATGAGCCCAGATTTCGTTAGATGGCTTGAAGCCATGAAATTTGAGATAGGATCCATGTATGAGAACAAAGTATCTACTTTGGTGGACTTGCCCGATGATTGGCGAGCGATAGAAAATAAATGGATCTTGTAGAAGAAGACTGACACTGATGGTAATGTTACTATCTATGAAGCTCGACTTGTTGTGAAAGGTTTTGAAAAGTTCAAGGAGTTGACTTTGATGAGACTTTCTCACCTGTAACGATGCTTAAGTATGTCCGAATCATGTTAGCAATTGCCACATTTTATGATTATGAAATCTGGCAAATGGACGTCAAAACAGCATTCCTTAATGGATATCTCAAAGAAGAGTTGTATATGCTGCAACCAGAAGGTTTTGTCGATCCTAAAAGTGTTGACAAAGTGTGCAAGCTCCAGCGATCCATCTATGGACTAGTGCAAGCATCTCGGAGTTGGAATATACGCTTTGATGAGGTGATCAAAGCATATGGTTTTATACAGACTTACAGTGAAGCCTGTATTTACAAGAAAGTGAGTGGGAGCTTTGTAGCATTTCTGATATTATATGTGGATGACATATTGCTGATTGGAAATGATATAGAATTTCTGGATAGCATAAAAGGATACTTGAATAAGAATTCTTCAATGGAAGACCTCGGTGAAGCTGGTTACGTATTGAGCATCAAGATCTATAGGGATAGATCGAGACACTTAATAGGACTTTGACAAAGCACATACCTTGACAAAGTTTTGAAGAAGTTCTGGACCAATCAAAGAAAGGGTTCTTGCCTGTGTTCAAGGTGTGAAATTGAGTAAGACTCAAAGCCCGACCACGGCTGAAGATAGAGAGAGATTGAAAATCATTCCCTATGCCTCAGACATAGGTTCTATAAAGTATGACACGATGTGTACCGAACCTATTGTGTACCTTGCCATGAGTTTGGCAAAGGGGTACAATAGTGATCCAGGAGTAGATCACAGGGCAGCAGTCAAAATTATCGTTAGTTAAGAGAACTAAAGGAATATTTCTTGGAAGTGATAAAGAGTTTGTCGTAAATTACGTCGATGCAAGCTTTTACCGATCCAGATGACTCTAAGTCTCAGTCTGGATACGTATTGAAAGTGGCAGAAATTAGCCACAGTAGCTCCACGCAGAGCATTGTAGACATAGAAGTTTGCGAGATACATACGGATCTTAATGTGGCAGACCCGATGACTAAACTTCTCTCACAAGAAAAACATGATCACACTTAGTACTCTTTGGATGTTAATCACATGTCGATGTGAACTAGATTATTGACTCTAGTAAACCCTTTGGGTGTTGGTCACATGACGATGTGAACTATTGGTGTTAATCACATGGAGATGTGAACTATAGATTATTGACTCTAGTAAACCCTTTGGGTGTTGATCACATGGTGATGTGAACTAGATTATTGACTCTAGTGCAAGTGGGAGACTGAAGGAAATATGCCCTAGATGTAATAATAAAGTTGTTATTTCATATTTTCTTATTCATGATAAAGGTTTATTATTCATGCTAGAATTGTATTGATCGAAAACCTAAATACATGTGTGAATACATAAACAAACACCATGTCCCAAGTGAGCCTCTACTTGACTAGCTCGTTGATCAAAGATGGTTATGGTTTCCAAACCATGGACATGTGTTGCCATTTGATAACGGGATCAAATCATTAGGAGAATAATGTGATGGACAAGACCCACCTGTTAGCTTATCATAATGATCGTTCAGTTTTATTGCTATTGCTTTCTTCATGTCAAATACATAATCCTCCGGCTATGAGATTATACAACTCCCGGATACTTGTGGAGCATGTGCAGAGACCACAAAGGTTACTACAAATTGGTTGTCCAAATTAGTACAACCAGCATTGAGAGAAGACATTAGATCTCCTGTGGATGCATTAATAAAGAAGACTAGGACTAAATTTTTAGTTGATGTTGAGGAAGTGTTGCCTATAGGGCAAGGAGGAAGGTTGTTGGTGTGGTGCAGGGTGACCACAAGTAGCAGTACTTGAGGCTGAGGGGTTATCTTCAAGCTTTTCTTGATACAAACCCTGGGAGCAGGTGTACTGGAACAACATTTGTTGACGCAGAAAACCCTGCACCCACTCCTAGATTCAAGCACATGTTCTACTATTTGGCAGCTTCAAAGGAATGGTTTCTTAATGGTTGTAGACCATTTATAGGTAAGTATTTCCTGATTGTGTTGTACTTATTTTTGTGTCAATTTTGTTCTTTAGCTAATGTGTGACTCCATCCAGGGCTTGATGGATGTTTCAAGTTAACCACTGGCCAACAAATTCTTGCTGCCACAGGAAGGGATGGCAAAAGTGACATCTACCCCATAACTTTTGGTGTGATTGACAAGGAAGATGGAGTAAGTTGGACTTGGTTTTTAACTCAGTTGAGATGCTGCATTGGTAGTGGCAACAAACTTGGAACACACAATAATATCTGACTGGCAAAAGGTTAGCAACAAAATCATTGATCATTGTTGCTATAGTAATTCAATGAATTATGTGAGTGTGTTCATATGTAGAACTATTTTGTGAATGTACCAGGTTTTCTTAAGGCAATAAATGAAGTGTTCCCTGATTCACCTCAAAGATTTTGTCTTAGGCACATATATGCCAACTTCTAATCAGCTGGTTACAGAAGTGTGTTGACAAGGCTAGCTACTCATACACTAGACATGGGCATGAATTAGGGATGGCAGAGCTGAAAGCATAGTCTGAGGATGCTTGGAAATGGCTTAAAATATAGAAGTCTCTGCTTGGGCTAGGTATGCTATGGATCATACTTCCAAAATAGATCTAGTTGTGAACAACCTTAGTGAAGTCTTCAACAAGATGATACTTGATGTTAGATCCAAACCAATAAGGACAATGTTTGAACGGATTAGGACCAAGCAGATGATCAAGAGGCAGCAGACTAGGTATTACGGTGGGTGAACAAATTACTGTCGAGCAATTGATAGAAAAGCGAATAATTATGAGATTATCTAGGCATGATCATGTATATAGGCATCACATCCGCAACAAGTAGACTGACTCCTGCCTGCATCTACTACTATTACTCCACACATCGACTGACTCCTGCCTGCATCTAGAGTATTAAGTTCATAAAGAACAGAGTAATGCATTAAGCAAGATGACATGATGTAGAGGGATAAACTCAAGCGATATGATATAAACCACATCTTGTTATCCTCGATGGCAACAATACAATACGTGCCTTGCAACCCTTTCTGTCACTAGGTAAGGACACCGCAAGATTGAACCCAAAGCTAAACACTACTCCCATGGCAAGAAAGATCAATCTAATAGGCCCAACCAAACTGATAATTCGAAGAGACTTGCAAAGATAACTCAATCATACATAAAAGAATTCAGAGAAGATTCAAATATTATTCATAGATAAACTTGATCATAAACCCACAATTCATCGGATCTCAACAAACACACCGCAAAAAGAGTTTACATCGAATAGATCTCCACAAGAGAGGGGGAGAACATTGTATTGAGATCCAAAAAGATAGAAGAAGCCATCAAGCTAATAACTATGGACCCGTAGGTCTGTGGTAAACTACTCACAACTCATCGGAGGGGCTATGGTGTTGATGTATAAGCCCTCCGTGGTCGATTCCCCCTCCGGCAGAGTGCCGGCGAAGGCTCCAAGATGAGATCTCGCGGATACAGAAGGTTACGGCGGTGGAAATTGTGTTTTGTTGGCTACCTGGATGTTTTCGGGGTACGTAGGCTTATATAGGAGGAAGAAGTACGTCGGTAGACGCCCGAGGGGCCCACGAGACAGGGGGCGCGCCCTATAGGGGGGGCGCCCTCCTATCTCGTGGAGGCCTCGGCTGCTTCTTGACTTGCACTCCAAGTCCTCTGGATCACGTTCGTTCCAAAAATCACGCTCCCGAAGGTTTCATTCCGTTTGGACTCCGTTTGATATACCTTTTCTTTGAAATACTGAAATAGGCAAAAAAAATAGCAATACGGGCTGGGCCTGCGGTTAGTAGGTTAGTCACAAAAATGATATAAATGTGTAAAACAAAGCCCATAAACATCCAAAACGGGTAATATAATAGCATGGAACAATAAAAAATTATAGATACGTTGGAGACGTATCAAGAGGCAGCAGACTAGGGATAATCTTAGAGCATTACAAATCAGGGGCATTACAACACCCAACAGCACAACCAAAATGATCTGAAACCATAGGCAGTTCATAAGGAGTTCGTATTAATACTAGGATGCATATCTGCATCAGATTCCAGTACTAGGCCAGTTATATATATACGCCTGATATTTACTTACCAGCCATATGTTGGAGAAGGTAGCATGCAATTTCAAAAAAAAATCCTACACTCACGCAAGATCTATCTAGAAGATTCATATCAACGAGGGAAAGATTGGGTATATGTACCCTCGTAGAACGTAAGTGGAAGCGTTTCACAATGCGGTTGATGTAGTCGAACTTTCTTCGCGCTCCAACGATCGAGTACCGAACATACGGCACCTCCGACTTCTACACACGTTCAGCTCGGTGACATCCCTCGCCTTCTTCATCCAGCAAGGTTTCAAGGTAGTAAATGAGTTCCGTCAGCACAACGGTGTGGTAACGATGATGGTGATGTGATCCGCGCAAGGCTTTGCCTAAGCACCGCGAGAATATGACCGGGGGTGTAACTGTGGAGGGGGGCGCCGTACACGGTTAACAATTGATGTTGTGTGTTCTAGGCGCCCCCTCCCATGTATATATATGTGTCGGGGGAGAGAGGCATCCATGGGGCACCCCAAGTAGGCCGAATCCTACTTGGGGTCCTCCCAAATTCGGCGTCCCCCCTTCCATAAATGTTGGAGGGGGAAGGAAAAGGGGGAGAGGTGGAAGGAAGGGGGAATCCTATTCCCTTTCTTTCCTTTCCTCCTTCCCCTTTCCTTCTCCACCTTGGCCAACCCATATGGGGGGTGCACCAGCCCCTTGTGGCTGGTGCATTTCCCCTCTTGGCCCATAAGGCCCATATCTTTTGTCGGGGGTTCCCGGAACGCCTTCCTGTGACCCGATACGTACCCGATACCCTCCGAAACACTTTCGGTGTCCGAATACTATCATCCTATATATCAATCTTTACCTCTCGACCATTTCGAGACTCCTCTTCATGTGTGTGACCTCATCCGAGACTCCGAACGGCATTCGGTCACCAAATCACATAACTCATATAATATTAAATCGTCATCGAACGTTAAGCGTGCAGACCCTATGGTTCGAGAACTATCTAGACATGACCAAGATACCTCTCTGGTCAATAACCAATAGCAGAAACTGGATGCTCATATTGGCTCCCACATATTCTACGAAGATCTTTATCGGTCGAACTGTTATGACAACTCACGTAATTCCCTTTGTCCATCAGTATGTTACTTGCCCGAGATTCGACCGCCGGTATCATCATACCTAGTTCAATCTCATTACCGGCAAGTCTGAAGATACCAGCGGTCGAGTAAAGAGACATGTCGGTAACGAGATTGAACTAGGTATGAAGATACCGGCGATTGAATCTCGGGCAAGTAACATACTGATGGACAAAGGGAATTACGTAAGTTGTCATAACGGTTCGACCGATAAAGATCTTCATAGAATATGTGGGAGCCAATATGAGCATCCAGTTTCCGCTATTGGTTATTGAACAGAAAGGTGTCTTGGTCATGTCTAGATAGTTCTCGAACCCATAGGGTCCGCACGCTTAACGTTCGATGATGATTTAGTATTATATGAGTTATGTGATTTGGTGACCGAATGTTGTTCAGAGTCTCGGATGAGATCACATACATGAAGAGGAGTCTCGAAATGGCCGAGAGGTAAATATTGATATATAGGATGATAGTATTCGGACACCGAAAGTGTTTCGGAAGGTATCGTGCACGATCGGGTCACAGAAGGCGCCGAACCCCCAAGAAAAGATATGGGCCTTATGGGCCAAGAGGGGAAATGCACCAGCCACAAGGGGCTGGTGCGCCCCCCATATGGGCTAGACAAGGTGGATAAGGAAAGGGGAAGGGGGAAAGGAAAGGAAGGGAATAGGATTCCCCCTTTGTTGGGAATATAACTATTGGTATGACCCGCCCAGGATGGGCCGGGACATACTTGCAAATATTCTTGAAGCCCAAGACCCAGGTTATGGATGGCGGTTTAGTTTAAGGCCCATGGCCTAGAGGCGACTTAAGGCCAGAAGTGATAAACCGCCATGTATGCGTGACTTGTATTGTAAGACAAGAAATATTAAGAGACCGAGCCGGACACTGTTTATGAGCCGGCCGGGACTCTGTAGAGCCGCTCGGCGTTGGGCTCTGTATATAAAGGGACGACCCGGCGGTGGTTCAGGGCAAGTAACATCAGCTCGAGAACTAGGTCAAGCAAGTCGCTCCCTGGTTATCGAGACATAAGCAATCCCACTCAAAACTAGATCGTAGTCTTTTACCTTCATCGTAAGGGGTCAAACCAGTATAAATCTTGTGTCCTTTGTCCCGATTAACCCCTTCAAGCTTCCTAGTTGCGATGGATCCATGACTAAGTCCTTTAACTAGGATATCTGCCATGATAATTCCACGACAGTTGGCGCCCACCGTGGGGCCAGCGCATGATGGATTCAAGTTCTTGAAGAGCAGCTTCGAAGGGCTCAAGGGATACTGAGGGAGTCCTGGACTAGGGGGTGTCCGAATAGCCGAACTATCATCATCGGTCGGACTCCAAGACTATGAAGATACAAGATGAAGACTTCGTCCCGTGTCCGGATGGGACTTTCCTTGGCGTGGAAGGCAAGCTTGGCGATACGGATATGTAGATCTCCTACCATTGTAACCGACTCTGTGTAACCCTAGCCCTCTCCGGTGTCTATATAAACTGGAGGGTTTTACTCCATAGGACGAACAACAATCATACCATAGGCTAGCTTCTAGGGTTTAGCCTCCTTGATCTCGTGGTAGATCCACTCTTGTACTACCCATATCATCAATATCAATCAAGCAGGAGTAGGGTTTTACCTCCATCGAGAGGGCCCAAACCTGGGTAAAAACATCGTGTCCCTTGTCTCCTGTTACCATCCGCCTAGACGCACAGTTCGGGACCCCTACCCGAGATCCGCCGGTTTTGACACCGACATTGGTGCTTTCATTGAGAGTTCCTCTGTGTCGTCACCGATAGGCTGGATGGCTCCTTCGATCATCAACGATGTAGTCCAGGGTGAGACTTTTCTCCCCGGACAGATCTTCGTATTCGGCGGCTTTGCACTGCGGGTCAATTCACTTGGCCATTTGGAGCAGATCGAAAGCTACGCCCCTGGCCGTCAGGTCAGATTTGGAAGTCTAAACTTCACGGCAGACATCCGCGGAGACTTGATCTTCAATGGATTCGAGCCACAGCCGAGCGCGCCGCACTATCACGATGGGCATGATTTAGCTCATGTTGCGGGAAAGGCCTCGAGGTCAAGACATGAGTCCGCTCCGACCCTTAACTCGGAGCCGGCTGCACAGATCGAGGACGGGTGGCTAGACACCGCCTCGGGGGTTGCAACCTCTACGGCGATGGAGCCGAATACTGACCTTGTCCCTAGTGGAACTCGTGACTCCGAGGTGCCGGACTCCTCGCCAGACTCCGAACCTCCCCCACCCCCTCTAATCGAATCCGATTGGGCGCCGATCATGGAGTTCACCGCCGCGGACATCTTTCAACACTCACCTTTCGGTGACATCCGGAATTCGCTAAAGTATGTCTCGTTATCAGGAGAGCCCTGGCTGGACTGCGGTCAGGACGGTTGGGATGCGGACGATGAAGAAATTCAAAGCCCACCCACCACCCACTTAGTAGCCACTATCGACGATCTAACCGACATGCTAGACTTCGACTCCGAAGACATCGACGGTATGGACGACGATGCCAGAGACGACCAAGAACCAGCGCCTACTGGGCACTGGAAAGCCACCTCAACTCATGACGTATACATGGTGGATACACCAAAAGGAAGCGATAACGAGGAACAACGGGATGCGGCGAAGGATAATTCCCCTGAAAAACAACCAAAACGGCGACGCAAGCGCCGCCCGAAGTCCCGCCTCAATAACAATAGCACCCATAATGACCCAGCCGTAGAGCAGGGCGAACCAATGGATGATGAACATGCAACCAAGCAACCATCCGAACAGGATGAATTGGACAAGCAACCCATCCCCGGTGAAAACAACAGTCCAGACGATCTCACGCCGGACACATCACCGAAGCATAAGAACCTTCACAAAAGGCTCGTCGCCACTGCAAGAAGTTTGAAGAAGCAAAAGCGGAAGCTCAAAATAGCGGAAGACGTACTCAGAATGAGATGGAGCAAAGTACTCAAGACCGCAGATAAATATGGCAATAGTCACCAAGCAAAGAGCTACCCGAAGCGCAATCTGTTGCCCAAATTCGACGAGGAGGCCGTAGAGCCCCCACAATCAAAGCAAAGAGGCCGCCTGGCCGGATAGACGACCAGATGACAGGCTAGGAGCGGCAAGCGGCGCCGCACACAAACCGGCACATGATACACATAAAGATCCTCGCAAAAAAGGATGGCCCGGTCAGGTCCATTTATGGGCCAAAAAAGAGGGCTCTAGGAAGCAACACAACGCGTCGAGTGTTCGAAGATAACGGCACACCTAAATACAGGGGCGCCGCACACCCACTATGTTTCACCGATGAGGTACTGGATCATGAATTTCCAGCGAGATTCAAACCCGTAAAGATAGAGGCATATGACGGAACAACAGACCCCGGAGTCTGGATTGAGGATTACATCCTACACATACATATGGCTAGAGGAGACGATCTCCATGCCATAAAATACCTACCCTCAAGCTCAAAGGGCCAGCTCGGCATTGGCTCAAAAGCCTCCCGAAAAATACCATTGGAAGTTGGGAAGAGCTCGAGGATGCGTTTGAGCAAATTTCAGGACTTATGTTCGCCCTCCGGATGCATTTATTTAAGTCACATAACTCAACAGCCCGGAGAGTCAAGACGCAAATTCGGAACAGGTTCCTCACCAAAAGAACTAAATAGTCGATTGTCCGGCGCAAGCCCTAGCAGCCTTTAAACATAACGTCCGAGATGAATGGCTCGCCGACACCTCGCCAGAAAAACCAAGAACAATGGCCGCGCTAACAAGCCTCATGACCCGCTTTTGCGCGGGGGAAGATAGCTGGCTGGCAAGATGCAGCACCAGCGACCCGAGTACATCCGAGGTCACGGATGAAAATGGGAAATCACGACGCAGAAAAGATCAGCGCCAGAATAAGGAAAATGGCCTAAAAAGCACGACGGTCAACGCCGGGTTCAAAAGCTCTCGGCCGAACAGCAAAACACTGCCTCTTAAGGACAACAGTGACGAGCTATCCAACCTAAACAAAATTTTGGATAGGATATGTCAAATCCACAGTACCCCCGGGAAGCCTGCAAACCATACCCACCGAGATTGTTGGGTCTTCAAACAGTCCCGCCGACTTAACGCCGAACACAAGGGGCTCGACACACCAAGCGAAGAAGATGACGAACCCCACAAGCAGAGCGCCGGAAAACAAAAGACTTTCCCACAAAAAGTCAAAACAGTGAACTCACTTCATGTGACAACACGGAAAATTATTGCGGCACCTACTAAAGTACGCCTCGCACGGTCCACCCTAGCGGAGTCCCAGAATTGGACGTCAAAACCAATTACTTTCGACCATCGGGATTACTCTAGAAGTATTCGAAATGCAGGAGGGACCGCTCTGATATTGGACCCTATAATCGACAGACTGCAATTCACACACGTCCTGATGGATGGTGGCAGTGATATAAACCTACTGTACCAGGACACCATCCGCAGAATGGGGATAGACCCTACCAAAATTCGCCATAGCAGCACTTCCTTTAAAGGAGTGATGCCCGGCCCTTATGCCAAATGCACGGGCTCCTTACTACTAGAAGTTGCGTTCGTTTCATCCGACAACTTCCCTCGCGAAAAGCTAATCTTCCATATCGCCCCATTTAAAAGTAGCCATCAAGCACTATTGGGAAGCGAAGCTTTCGCCCGCTTTAACGCAATACCGCATTACGCGTCTCTTACACTTAAAATGCCCGGTCCACGTGGCATCATCTCATTAAAAGGTAACTTCGAGTGTTTCTCGACCACGGAAGAACGTGAGACTGCCTTGACAGCCACACGCTAATCCAGCCTTGCTAATCAAAGCCCCTAAAAAATAGGTCATTCAGACCCCGGACACGGTTAGGCGAGTCCGGCATAAATAAACTAGGGGCTTCCTAGCCGCATACCCCTTTATAAGGGGCCGCGTGCATAAACAATGAGAGCCAATAAAGCTCAACTTTATTCAGTTTTTTAAATCGTACTCTGTTTTAAACACAATTTTTGCACGATATTTTTCCAAACTAAGTTCTTCTCTTTTACAAATGAACAGCGTGCTACACCCATCCAGGATACAGCACAACGGAGACACAGGCGCAGACGTGCAGCAGGGACCTGTTGCAAGGATTCTCTTCAGATTAAGACCCTGCGTAAACCTTTCTTCCTGTCTCTTGTTGATACACATCCCCAGGTTTCCTATCACAACCGAGGAGGAGGCTGGCGTTTTGGCATCGGCCACGTCAGAAGTTTTCGCCCGTACCTGGACACTAGGGGCTTAGGGCATTGTTCTGCCCGTTATCATAAAGACCGAATATCTTAGGGAGTGTTCGGCGTCTCGAGTTAGGCCTTATATGCATCAGCTCCGAGTCATGTCTTTGGTCAAATGTTGGGTTTGCCCAGCTCCTGTGTTTTGCTGCCTTACGTTCTGTATCATCGGCTAATGCGGCACCAGGAGAACTACTGCGATTGTGCTCCGGTTCGGCCTGGCGAGCACCTCAGTAGAGAAAGCCGAAAACTGACTGTCATGATATATCGAGAGACTGGTCAACCACTCGATCGACTACCGGAATGTGTAGAATTCCTCCGCTTTGACGAAGGACCGTTTCCCGGTCAGGCACATACGCGCCCCAAATTCAGAGAGCGCGGTGCCACTAGGGGCTATACCGTAGCCCCACCTTCGAACTCCTATGGCTAAGTGAAAGTGATAAAGCATTATAGTCCGGTTGCCTAGTTTGCTACACTACCACCTCCTTCACAGGACCAAGACGTTGGATTAAGTGTGAAAATGCGCCATTTTGCAAACACGCCCGCACCATGTGCGTGGGGGCAGAAGACGAAGACTGCCATCTTTCAGGTTATATACACATATACATTAACGGCCGCACAGGAGATATTTCAATACTTGAATGCACAAGTATAAAAAGCACTTATATTATAAATATGGTTTTACAAATCATACATGTCATTTGAACATAACATCTTTCGAGCACTGCGACTCTATTAAACGAGCGCCCTGCAGGACTTCCCCAAAATAGTGCTCGGCGAGTAACTAGCTTTTGTCCGAACCCCGGGATGCAACAGCGGTGGCATCCATCTCCGCCCAGTATGTCTTAACACGGGCGAGAGCCATCCGTGCACCCTCTATGCATGCCGACCGCTTCATCGCCTTGATATGCGGCACCGCCCCAAGGAATTGCTCCAATAAGCCGAAATAACTCTTTGGCTTGGGCCTTTCCAGCCACATATGAGCCACCACGTCCGTCATGGCAAATCCAGACAATCTATTCAGCTCAGCCCACTCAGCCAACCGATCGGTTAATGGAAGGGGACGCTCCGGACTATGGAATTGAGACCAAAAAAGCTCTTCCATCTCGTGATCCTTTTGGCTTCGGAAGTGTACGATTGCGTCCGCCGCACTCGCCGCCAAATCTAGATAAGGATCCTACGCACCCCACAGCTGGCCCAACTGAGCATACTTCTGATCGGTGAACTTCCTGCGCAGCAAAAAGGGTTTTCCAGCCGCAAGGCCTGACGCAGCTACTCCTTTATAGCCCTCATTGCAGAATGGGCATCCTTGGCTTCAGCGGTGGCCTTCTTTAGGTCCTCTTGCCCCGCTCGGCGTTCTCTTTCAAGAACCTCATAGCGGTCGGTAGCATCCTTCAGCTCCACGGCCATTTTGGCCATCTCCTCCCTGCTTCGGCAGTGAGCAGCCTTTTCGGCTTTTAGCTCTTCTGGCCTGCTCCTTCTGGCCTGCTCCTTCTGGCCTGCTCCTTGGCTGCTCCTTGGCTCCTTCTGGCCTGCTCCATGGCTCGAGCAAGCTCTGCCCGAAGGTCTTCCACAGCAGCGGCACCATCTGCATTAAGCATACATGTTGTAAGGAGTGGGCATCAGCTCCCTTACTAGGTGACCACGGAGAAACAACCTACCTTGTGACTCGTCAAGTCGTTTATTGACCAGCGTGATGTCTGCATCCGCAACGTCGAGTTGCCGCTTTAGCTCGGCAACTCTATCAGTCCGGCTGGCCACCGAACGATCCACCACCTGCATAGGAAAGGCGAGAATTTACAACTGAGTTTGTGATCCTCGGCACGCTGTCGCTTTCGACAACATACCGAGTCTCAGGGGCTACTATCTATACAGGGCGCACTCTATGTGCAAAATTGTCAACAGGTATGCCATTTTTACGTACCTCAAACCCCGTCAGTAAACTTCTGATGGCCTCATGCAACCCGCTCTCAGCGGATGAAATCCTTTCAATCACCATACTCATTAAAGTACGGTGCTCTTCCGAGATATACGCCCTCTCAAGCAGATCCTTCACTTCCCCCGGCCGTACACCAGTTGGTGCCGAACTCTCCGGCCCCGCCAGACTCAGGGAGACCCTCCGCGACGACACCTCAGGGTCGTCCGCCCCGCCTGACAGCGCGGCAGATGGAGGCGTCTCGCTCTCCATCATCTCTGGACGAAGATCCCCCGAAGATGAGCTCAGCTGAGAAGGGCGGAGATCCAAACTACAAGGTAAAAGCTTTGGTTATCCTCAGAAATAAAAACAGGGATGTTCCTTATTACAAAACTCCCCTTTTTCTACTCACGGCTTGCTGGAGGGCTGATTCCCTTGGGGAGATGGTGCGGCCGGGGCTTCTCCTGGCGCAGGACCCCCTGGTGAAGATTTCTTCCCCCGCTTTGAGGCCTTGACCTCCGGGTCTTCTGAAGCGGTCCTCTTCTCCCCCTAGAAGGAGGGATTCTTGATCCCCCCTTTCTTAAGAGCCTCCTCAGTAGAGGCGATAATTATCCTGTATTCCCCTTCGCCCTCATCTGAAGGCGCAACCTCCAGCATCTTGACTAACACCGGATCCGGCGTGATCTCCGGGAGGGGGGCCGGACACCGTATCAGTTTTGCTTGCGCTATCCACTCCTGTCCAAGGGATAGCTGGTTAAAAGGCAAATCCATGAGAAATAAATGGACGATATGTCCGGACAACGGGTTACTTACTTGAGTATCCGGGCGATTGCAGCTTAGGCCGGCGTCCTCGGTCAAGTCCGGACACATCTCTTGTGATCCGAAGAACAGTTTGTACATCTCCACGGGTGTCGTACCCATGAAGTGTTGGAGAGCTCGTGGCCCTCCGGATTGAATTCCCACAGGCGGAGGGGGCGACATTTGCAGGGCAAAAGACGCCGAATTAGCATAACCTGCATCACTACGACCAGATTGATCTCCCTCTCTTGGAGGTCTCGAATCCGGCCCTGCAATAGGGGTACGTCCTTGGACGGCCCCCAGTCAAGCCCTTTGTTGACCCATGACGTCAGCCGTTGTGGAGGGCCCGAGCGAAAGACGGGCGGAGGCCTCTGCCTGCTGCCCCTGGGAGCGGTGATATAGAACCACTCCTATTGCCACAAGCGAGCTCCTCCTGAAAAGAGCCCTCGGGCCATGGAGCATTGGCCCTCTTGCTTATAACCGCCCTGCCGCACTCTGCCTAACGCCTCTCAATCATCTTTGGCTCCATGTTGAAGGTTTTGAGCCACAAACCGAAGTGAGGGGTAGTGCAGAGGAAGGCTTCGCAGACGACAATAAATGATGAGATATGGAGGATGCACTTCGGAGCCAAGTCGTGGAACTCCAACCCATAATAAAACATGAGCCCCCTCACGAAGGGACCCATTGGGAAGCCTAAACCCCGACGGAGGTGAGACACGAACACGACGCTCTCGCCTGGCTCGGGAGTAGGAATGACTTGCCCTTGGGCCGGCAACCTATGCGAAATCTCGTAGGTTAAGTACCTGGCTTCTCTCAGCTTTAGCACGTCCTCTTCCGTGACGGAGGAGGGCTTCCACCGGCCCTGCAGGTCAGAGCCGGACATTGTCGAAGGTCCGAAGCGCTCGAATCTGGAGCCCTGAGTGTTGGAACTCGGGGCGAGGGGCGGATTCGATTGAGGATTGAAGAAAAGGAACGAGCCTTGGTCTCATTATAAAGAGGAAGAATACCAAGAGCCGTCCCCGTGACCGTTTGGAACTCGCCTTCGATAGAGGGGGCGTGGCAACGGGCGCGGTTGGGTTACCCACGTCCGTATTGATGGGGATCCTGGAATAAGGGGAACACGATCTCTGCTTCGACAAGACGTGCCAAGGAAACCGCTTCGCTAAACGCGCTGAGGTGGTATAATAAAAACTATTCGAGTAAAGGCTTGGCAGTGGTGTGACGTCACGCCACAATATACGTCAGCAGATTGAACTTGTGTAAATATTATTCTCTCTACGGTGGTACGTGGAATTTATTTTACAAAGCCGGACACTATCCTGGTGTTAACAATCTTCTATGAATTATTCGGAGGGGGAACCCGCCTTGCAATGTCGAAGACAATATGCGCGCGGACTCGTCGTCATTGAAGCCCGGTTCGGGGAGCTACCGAGGAGTCTGGACTAGGGGTGTTCGGATTGCGAACTATCATCATCGGCCGGACTCCAAGACTATGAAGATACAAGATTGAAGACTTCGTCCCGTGTCCGGATGGGACTTTCCTTGGCGTGGAAGGCAAGCTTGGCGATACGGATATGTAGATCTCCTACCATTGTAACCGACTCTGTGTAACCCTAGCCCTCTCCGGTGTCTATATAAACCGGAGGGTTTTAGTCCATAGGACGAACAACAATCATACCATAGGCTAGCTTCTAGGATTTAGCCTCCTTGATCTCGTGGTAGATCCACTCTTGTACTACCCATATCATCAATATCAATCAAGTAGGAGTAGGGTTTTACCTCCATCGAGAGGGCCCGAACCTGGGTAAAAACATCGTGTCCCTTGTCTCCTGTTACCATCCGCCTAGACGCACAGTTCAGGACCCCCTACCCGAGATCCGCCGGTTTTGACACCGACAGATATGATGTGGGCCGGATGACGAAGAGTCGTCGCCGCAAGCTCTACATTGACGACACAGGCTGGGGCCCCGAGGCTGGCTCAATTGAGTACGGGTACCGGGTCCCCTTCGGCGGAATTCACGTCTTCATCGGCAAGATCGGCGAGTCGGGACTTGAGCTGGACATCTGCACCGACCTCGTCGCAAGCGTGCGAAACCCGCCCGGGCGCCGCCTGCTGTGAAGCATGCCTTTGTGGGATGCATCCATGAAGGGCTCTCTGAAGGATCTGCATCTGGCAGTGAGACGGCCATCCACTCTGATGGCGGGTCATCTATAGGTGAGACGGATTCGTTGTATCAACTGCAAGATGGCGGGCTTGGGGGTTGTTCCGATCGCAGCAGTATTCCAGATTGCCTCGAGCCGCCGAGCAGGGTTGGGATCTTCATGGCCGGCACACAACCTATCCAAGACTCCACAACTGCGGCAGCCATGACTTCCGGGTCTGCAGCAGCCGGGGCCGGAGGCCCTGTGCGCTCGCCGGCTCGGGTGTTGATGGATCTCACAGATAAGCTGACCACTCTGTTAACCACCATGGTCAACCCAGCGGATCAAGCTCGTCATGATGCGGAGGTGGCACAGTTAAAATTGGATATGGTGCAGGCTAAGCAAGACCTAGCAGCGGAAGATGTCAGGATAACCGCAGAGCGGGCAGCTCTAGATGTTCAGGCTTGGCGGATTCAGGCATAGACTTTCCGGATCACGCAAGATCAGAACGCGTCCAATGAAGTCATGAGGAGAAGGCATCAGAAGACTCAGTCTTGACTCCCCCCGGTTTATGATCCTCGAAACCTCTTTCACACACTGGGGGCAGGGCCCGATAACCCGCCATGGCTCTCCCCGCGTACAGGGGTGGACTGTGTTGCGACACCCGGGGACGGCGCGCCGGTTCAACCGCAGGTGATGGGACCTCCCCGCGTAAACACGGCTCAACCTCAGTATATACCAACACCTCGGGGTCACTATTCTAACCCGTTGGAGAACATGATAGCGGCAGCGGCACGGTTGGAGGCTCTCCCAATTGATGGTGACTCTCCGGCGGCGGTTGAAACCCGCCGGTTCAGAGAACTTCTTCAGACGGCCTTAGCACAACAGGAAGCATACTCATACAGCCGGGTCAGGATCCATTCGATCCCTCACATAAGCCGAAGCCCGAGTTATATTAGGCACATGGATTCAGCGGCCGTTTCGAGCAACATCCGGCGTCGTAACCAGCTAGGTGGGCATGACCCGGCGCGCCATGAGGCCTTTAACTTGGTAAATCAAGACAGAATACGTCAAGAGGCTGAGCGGGCGGCTCAGCAGGCGGCTGAGCAGGCGGCTCAGTTAACGGTTTACCAGCCGTATCCGGCTTATCCGACGACTTCTATCGAGGCAGGTGTGGCCACAACGACCAGAGGAGTCCCCTGTCTAGTGCCGGCTCTACGTAACGAGCGTTTGTCCAAAGATTTTAAGGGACCTAGGAAGGTGCCGAATTACACGGCCGACATACAGCCCGCGGCATGGATCGAAAGTTACGAGATGGCAATGGAGTTATTGGAGGTCAGTGATGCTGCGATGGCCAAGTACTTTACCATGATGTTGGATGGGACCGCCCGCACTTGGTTCAAAGGCCTACTACCTAATTCAATCAGTTCATGGGCGGAGCTAAAGGCCCAGTTCATCCAGAATTTCAAAGATACGTGCAAGCAGCCCATGTCAATTGTGGATTTGACGAATTGCAAGCAAGAGGAGGGTGAGTCTACAACCCATTGGGTGTGCCGGGTTAAAGCCATAATACATTCATCTGAGAAGATGGATGCCGGCTCTGCAGTCTTAATGTTTGAGAAAAATTGCCGTTTCTTGCCTCTGAAACAAAAGCTGGGGCGGCTCAAGCGCGATTGTAATGATATGGGCACGCTGATGGCGGCTCTGGTCAAGTAAGCCGACTCTGATAGTACCAAGGATCCCGAGGCTGATGATGACAAGGAAGGGAAGGGAAAGAAGAACGACGACGGCAAGTGCTCTCAGCACAACCCAGCAAATCAAGGAGGTAATAATAAACATAAGGCTGACGGTAGTTTGGATTTTGTGGCTAACACTAGTGCGCAGGGTAACAACCAACGGCGGAAGGGGAGGCCACCTCCACGGTCTGGCGGGTCAGGCCCCACGCTTGAGCAATTGTAAAACGGGCCCTGTCTGAGACACGGCACCCAGCAGAAGCCGGCTACCCACCTATGGAAGGATTGTACGATCATGAAGGCCTTCAAAAATTCCAACATGTTCGATGGTAACAATGGGCAGGGCGGTGGCTCAGGCGGCGGCGGTTTTCATGGCCCGGGCAGCGGTTCAAATCCCAATTTTCAAAATTCTCAAGGCAACCAAGGTGGGTATAACCAACAATCTGGCCAGGGCGATCAGCAACAGTAGCAAGGTGGATATCAGAGTAATCCGAAGCAGCTGAATAGTGGGCAGTATCAAGCGTTTACCACCAACTTATGCAAACGAGACCAAAAACTTCATAAGAGGGTTGTGAATGCTGTTGAGCCGGCAGTTCCTCGTTATTTGAGATGGTCTGAGCAGCCTATTCTATGGAGTAGGGAGGATCACCCTCCCCGGTTTGATAATCCGGGTCACTTGGCCTTAGTGGTAGCCCCTCAGGTGGGTGGATATAAATTCACCAAAGTACTCATGGATGGAGGCAGCAGTATCAATATCCTCTATTATGAAATCTTCCGTCGCATGGGGCTAACTGATAAAAGCCTTAAGTAGTCCAACACTGTCTTCCATGGAGTCGTGCCCGGTAAATAAGTGTATCCAGTCGGTAAGATCGAATTGGAGGTAGCCTTTGGGGATGAATATGACTCCTGAGCCGAAAAATTGACGTTTGAAGTAGTCAAGATCAAGAGCCCATATCATGCTCTGTTTGGGCGGTCGGCTTATGCCAAATTTATGGCACGGCCATCTTATGCATATTTGCAGCTCAAGATGCCGGGTCATAAGGGAACCGTTATGGTACATGGGAGCCGGAAGGTAGCCTTGGAATGTGAAGAAGATGACACGGCTTATGCTGAGTCGGTCTGTGCAACAAAAGAGTTAAAATTCTACAAGGACAATGTTGACCCGGCAGATATGACATTGCTATGTCTTGAGCTTGCATTGGTTTTCCTCGAAGAGGAGAGGGTGATGCAGCAAAGTGTAGCGTAAGTATTTCTCTCAGTTTTGAGAACCAAGGTATCAATCCAGTAGGAGGCTCCTCAAAAGTCCTATGCAGCTACACAAACAAACTGAGAACTCGCAACCAACGCAATAAAGGGGTTGTCAATCCCTTCACGGCCACTTGCGAAAGTGAGATCTAATAAAGATAGTATGATAAGATAAGTATATTTTTGGTATTTTATGATAGATGCAAAAAGTAAAGATGCAAATAAAGGTAGATTGAAAGCAAATATGATAATAGATAGACTCGGGGGCCATAGGTTTCACTAGAGGTTTCTCTCAAGATAGCATAAGTACGGTGGGTGAACAAATTACTGTCGAGCAATTGATAGAAAAGCGCATAGTTATGAGATTATCTAGGCTCTAATCATGTATATAGGCATCACGTCCATAACAAGTAGACCGACTCCTGCGTGCATCTACTACTATTACTCCACACATCGACCGACTCCTGCCTGCATCTAGAGTATTAAGTTCATAAGAACAGAGTAACGCATTAAGCAAGATGACATGATGTAGAGGGATAAACACATGCAATATGATATAAACCCCATCTTGTTATCCTCAATGGCAACAATACAATACGTGCCTTGCAACCCTTTCTGTCACTGGGTAAGGACACCGCTAGATTGAACCCAAAGCTAAGCACTTCTCCCATGCCAAGAAAAACCAATCTAGTAGACCAAACCAAACTGATAATTCGAAGAGACTTGCAAAGATAACTCAATCATACATAAAAAATTCAGAGATGATTCAAATATTATTCATAGATAAACTTGATCATAAACCCACAATTCATTGGATCTCGACAAACACACCGCAAAAAGAGTTTACATCGAATAGATCTCCACAAGAGAGGGGGAGAACATTGTATTGAGATCCAAAAAGAGAGAAGAAGCCATCTAGCTAATAACTATGGACCCGTAGGTCTGTGGTAAACTACTCACAACTCATCGGAGGGGCAAGGATCAATGTTGATGTAGAGGCCCTCCATGGTTGATTCCCCCTCCGGCAGAGTGCCGGCGAAGGTTCCAAGATGGGATCTCGCGGATACAGAAGGTTACGGCGGTGGAAATTGTGTTTCGTGGTGCTCCTGGATGTTTTCGGGGTACGTAGGTATATATAGGAGGAAGAAGTACGTCGGTGGCCGCTTGAGGGGCCCACAAGACAGGGGGACGCGCCCTACTGGGGGGAGGGGCGCGGCCCCCTATCTTGTGGGGCCCTCAGAAGCTTCTTGACTTGCACTCCAAGCTCTCCGGATCATGTTCGTTCCAAAAATTACGCTCCCGAAGGTTTCATTCCATTTGGACTCCATTTGATATTCCTTTTCTTCGAAATACTTAACAGCAATATGGGCTGGGCCTCCAGTTAGTAGGTTAGTCCCAAAAATGATATAAATGTGTAAAATAAAGCCCATAAACATCCAAAAGGGGTAATATAATAGCATGGAACAATCAAAAATTATAGATACGTTCGAGAAGTATAAAACATCTTTAAAGAAGCCAACCATAGAACATGAGCCGGTCATGAAGTTTGAGTCGGCCGATGATACTAAGCTTGTTGATTTTTTTCCAGGTGACTCATTCAAACAGTTCAGTATCAGTGCTAGTTTGGATCCCAAATAGGAAAGCGTGCTCATCAAGTTCATCCATGAGAACCGGGACATTTTTGCATGGAAACCTTCTGACATGCCAGGTGTACCGAGAGAATTCGCTGAGCAAACTCTTAATATTGATCCAAAGTTTAAGCCAGTCAAGCAGTTTCTTCAGCGATTCAACGAGGAGAGGCGGAAGGCCATTAGTGAGGAGGTAGCCCGGCTCTTAGCAGCTGGGTTCATCATTGACGTGTTTCATCCAGAGTGGTTGGCTAACCCGGTGCTTGTGCTTAAGAAAAACGGCACTTGGCGTATGTGTGTGGATTACACGGATTTAAACAAGGCTTGTCTAGCTGATCCTTTTGCTCTCCCTCATATTGATCAAATTGGGCGCAATGTTCATGCTTATGTGGATGACATAGTGGTGAAATCCAAAGAGAAGGAGACCTTGATTGATGATCTTAAGGAAACCTTTGACAATCTTCGGGTTTACAAGATGATGCTTAACCCGGACAAGTGTGTTTTGGTGTGCCTGCACGCAAGCTTTTGGGTTTTCTGGTTTCTAACAGGGGCATCGAGGCTAACCCGGAGAAGATCAAGGCCATCACCTCTCTGGCCAAACCAGTGTGTATCAATGACGTTCAGCGTTTGGCGGGTCGTATTGCTGCTCTAAGCCGGTTCATAAGCCGGTTAGGTGAGAAGGCCATAGCACCGTATCAAATGATAAAGAAGACAGATAACTTCACCTGGAGTGACGCTGCCAACGTTGGTTTTCAAGATCTAAAGAGACAGCTGGCTGAGCCGCCAGTTCTTGCTGCTCCCATTGATAAGGAGCCCTTGTTATTATATGTGGATGCTAACACGCATGCTGTCAGCGTGGCCATCGTGGTGGAGCGCAAGGAGGCTGGCAAGGAGCACCCGGTTCAACGGCCGGTTTACTACATCAGCGAGGTGCTTATTGAGTCCAAGCAACGATATCCGCATTGGCAGAAGCTCGTTTATGGGGTGTTCATGGCAAGCCGGAAGCTTAAGCAATACTTCTTTGGCCACCCCATCACTCTGGTTAGTTCTGCTCCTTTGGGGGATATCATTCAAAACAGAGAGGCCACAGGACGAGTGGCCAAGTGGGCCATTGAGCTTGGGCCTCATGGCTTAAAGTATGTGCCATGCACAGCTATTAAATCTCAAGCACTAGTGGATTTCATCAACGATTGGACAGAGCTATAGATGCCTAAAGAAAAGCCGGACAACACGTATTGGACAATTCATTTTGACGGGTCGAGGCAATTGGATGGCTCGGGGGCTGGAGTTGTTTTGGCTTCCCCTCGAGGTGACAAATTTTGTTATGTGCTCTGGTTGATGTTTCCCTATACTAACAATGCAGCTGAGTATGAAGCCTTACTCCTTGGTCTCTGGATGGCTAAGGAGATGAGCTTAAGTCGGGTAAGGTGCTTCGGTGACTCAGATCTGGTGGCTCAGCAGATATCAAGCAAGTGGGATTCTAAGGATCCTCTCATGGCGGCTTATCACCGTGAAGTCGATGCAATTGCGGGACACTTCAAGGGTTATCAGGTGGAGCACATTGACCGCAGAAAGAACTCGGGGGCTGATGCTTTAAGCCGGCTGGGATCTCAGCATAAGCCAGTGCCGCCTAATACTTTCTTGGATATTCTGCATAACCCTTCTGTCAAGCTACCCACAGAGGAAGACTTGGCTGTTCCTGACCCGGAAGCACAATTGTTGGCGGCTCTTCATGTCATTCCATGTTGGACGGTGCCATACCTGGCTTACATGACTCGGGGCGAGTTTCCTGAGGATGAAACTTTGGCCAGGCAGATAACCTGGCGGTCTAAGTCTATGACGATTGTCAATGGCGAGTTGCATCATCACAGTGTTACAGGGGCATTTCAGCGGTGCGTCTCTCCTGAAGAAGGCCAAGAAATTCTTCGTGAGATTCATGAAGGAGATTGTGTTCACCACGCCGGGTCAAAATCCCTCGTGGCTAAGGCTTTCCATCATGGATTCTATTGGCTTACGGCTCATGCTGATGCAGAGGGCTTGGTCAGTAAATGTGATGGTTGTCAAAAGTTCTCAAGACGGGCTCATGTGCCGGCTCAAGAATTGAGGATGATACCAATTACATGGCCATTCGCAGTCTAGGGGCTTGACATGGTTGGGCCTTTTAAAAGGTCCAAAGATAAAACGACCCACCTCTTGGTGGCGGTTGATAAATTTACAAAGTGGGTTGAGGCAGAGCCAGTCAGTAAGTGTGATGCAGCTACGGCAGTTCAATTCATGAAGAAGGTGATATTTCGTTTCGGCTTTCCACATAGCATTATAACTGACAATGGCACTAATCTGTCTAAAGGCGCCATGGAAGAATTTTGTCAACGGGAACATATTCGGCTTGATGTTTCATCAGTGGCTCACCCCCAATCCAACGGTCAAGCCGAGAGAGCCAATCAGGAGATCTTGAAAGGCATCAAGTACCAGCTTTTGGTCCCTTTGCAGCGGACGCCGGGTTGTTGGGTTGAGGAGTTACCCTCTGTGTTATGGAGCATTAACACTACTCCTAACAGATCTACGGGTTAGACACCTTTGTTCATTGTCTATGGAGCTGAGGCAGTTCTACCTAGCGACATCCGTCATGACTCGCCTCGCGTGGCGGCTTATGTTGAAGCGGACAATGAACATGCGCGTTAGGATGCTCTTGACCTATTAGATGAACAGCGGGACTTGGCAGCAGCTCGCTCGGCGATTTACTAGCAAGACTTGCACCGATATCACAGCCGCCGGGTTAAGTCCAGAGCCTTTTAGGAAGGTGATTTGGTCCTCCGGCTCATCCAGGATCAAACAGATGCGCACAAGCTATCCCTACCTTGGGAAGGGCCCTTTGTGGTCAGCAAGAACTTGAACAACGGGTCATATTACCTTATCGATGTTCGAGAGCGCAAAGACTCACGTAAGTCGGAGGAAGAGACCTGCCGGCCGTGGAATATCGCTCATCGTCGGCCCTACTACACTTGAGCCACACGCTCTCGTGATGTACATATTTTGCCAATGTATATATTATGATAAATAATAAAGCAGGACCTCTGTCCTTTTTTCCTTCCCCCAAGGTAAATTTGTCATTATTATTGTCATTATTTTCTCACATGATCACTGGGGGGCTGATCACATTTGATCCGGCTTAACCCGCTTGATCCGGCTTACGATCGTATTTGAATCTAGTCGTTAAAAATTATGATCACTAGGGGGCTTCCTGTTCAAACATAGGTCATATTCAAACCAAAGAGAACACAACTATCGATACCCTTTTGATTGGCACACTGTCGAGCTCACTAGGGGGCTTCTTGATCGTATTCAAATCATAGCTTAACCCCTTTTGGGAACCGACTTTGACCGTGTTCGAATCTGAGTCATTAAAAACTCTCAAGGTCATTAGGGGGCATCCTGTTCAAAGATAGGTCGTATTCGAACCAAAGAGAACACAGTTGTCGGTACCCTCTTGATCGGCGCAACGCCAAAGCCATTGGGGGCTACATGATCATATTCGAATCCTAGCATAAACCCCTCTGGAACGGTTTACTGATCGTATTCGAATCAGCAGCCTTGAAATTTTTTATTCTATTTTGGTTTAAGTTTTCTTTGGAAACATCTTTTATTTGACTTGAGACTTTTTCTGAGGCTTACAAGTTTAAGAATGGTTGCTTTTGACCCGGCTCAATATTGACTGATGAGTCGCCGATACATAAGCATCATTATACCTTTGAAATTTTGGGTATCCAAAGACTGGGTTATCACCCTTACCGACCGGGTCATATAAACCGGCGGTGCAAATCTAAGAAGTCATAGGCATAAGATCATAGTTGTGTTTTTTACAACAAGCTAATCTATGACTCTTTTTAAGTCCTTTTGACCCGCCTGGTGTTAAGCTGTCAAGGGATTTTGCAGTCTGTTTTCATATGTAGGATAGTTTACAAAGTCTGATCAAGCATAAAGCAGATGACAAGTAACACGGATGGATACAACACGGTGGTTTAATGGCGTTAAGCATTAAAACGTGCACGATGGCACGGCCAAAATAAAGTTATTTCTATCCTATTACAGGACTCCCTGAGTCCAAATAATTCACATTGTTTTTAAGTACATCCCAGGTATGAGCCTCCACAGCAGGTTCACCTTCATGATTGGCCTGAAGCGTCCAAGTTAGCCATCTCCGCGCTTTCGCCCTGCTCCCTTTCCTATAAGGTTGACGATGACCTGTCAATGTTTTTCAAAGCTTCAAATTCAGCTTCAGCATCAACAAGGCCGGCCGGGTCAACTTCAGGAGCAAAGGTGTGCTTACGGAGTGGGGGAATCAGACTGGTCACTTCATAGTGAGGCGTTGGAATTCTCCGGTTCTCTTCATCATAACCCGCCTGGTACTTGGTAAGATCCACTTCATTTTCTATCAGAGTAGCCACGGGTCGTATCTCTTTGATACAGGCGGTAAACTCTGCCTCTTCAAAAGGAGTGCCATCTTCCTTCAGGCTTGGGTAGCCGGTGGCAATGTCAGCCGGGTCTAATTCTGGTAACTAAGCCTTGGCCCGGCTTAAAGCGTTTACCGCTCCGGCTTTTGCAGCTGACCGCCTAAGTTCATTGAACCGTTGAGGGAGCACGGAAAGCTTCTTCAAGACCTCTACCAGGAGGGTTGGCACTTCATTCGACAGAGCCACCGTGGCTAATGCACGTTGAGACCCGGTGTACAATTGTTCCACCAAAGTGTACACTGCCTTCAGTTTGATCAGCAGGTCTTGGTTCAAGTTTGAGCTTCTGGGGCCTGCATAAACGTGATCAGGTGAGTTAATTCTAGTCTTATGATCAATTGAAAGGCTTAGATATTTAAGCACTTGCAGGGCGACTTACCAAGGATCGCTGAGACCATTTGAGAGACACGAAGCTTTAAACCGGCTAATTCACCGGTGACTTCTTCCAGAGCCGCCTCTGCTTTTTCAGCTCAGTTAATCAGTGCAGCCTTTTCATCAGCCCAGACTTTCTTTTCAGCTTCAAATTCTTTCTTCAGTTTTTCTTGTTCAGAAATGCTGAATTTGAACTTGGTGTCGGCCTTTTCAATTTCCATCTCTTGGGTCTCAAGGCGGCTCTTCAGATCAGTCACCTCGGTTTCGAGTTGGCTTGTGGTGGCCTATACAAGTACAGAGTCAAAATCAAGCCAATTGTTTATGCAATAAAAGTCCCAAGCATTTTTCCAGCAACAACACTTGGCACTTGGGGGCTAATGTTACCAAAGAGTTTTATTTCCAATGGCGGTTCATAAGATGGCGATTTATAATAGTAAGTCCCAAGCATTTTGCAAGCAATAATACTTGGCACTTGGGGGCTAATGCATATTGCTGTTCAAGGACCCATAAGAATTTTTTATATAAGGACCGTCTCAACCATATTAGTTAAACCTCCCCTTGGGGACTACATGGTAAGCCGGAACTTTTATATGTTTCTTTCATTTATGTTGCTAATATCATTAAGTTTGTTTCAAAGTCTACAGCATAAGCATCATAAGCAGTAGACTTGGGGGCTAGCATAGTAAAGATTAATGAACAAAAGAGAACGGGTTATACCTCGAATTTTTGGTGCATCTGCTTCACCATAGCAATCTCGAGGTTCCGGCTGCTGTGCACTTGGCTCATATAGCCAGAAAAGATGTCTCCAATACTCATATGAGCATAGTTGGCAACATCCATCTTGACCCGGCGGTGGTCCAGAAGTTCTTCCTTGGCGGGGCACTTCGCCAGTATAGTCGGCCTTACCGGCTCAACATAACTGGTTCTGGTGATATCCACATCAGCATTTGAAGGGTCATGAGTCCGGACTGGGCTAGGAACCTTTGGATTCTCTCACTCGTCGGCGGCTTGATCAGTGGGCAGGTCAGTAGCAGGAGTTGGTAAGTCTTGAGATGGCTCAGATGGCGGCTCATGAGTGGTCGAGTCCGGCACAGCTGTTTCAAGAACCGGCTCAGTCGCAACTGTATCTTTAGCTGGTTTATTTTTCCTAACCCGTTTGCTGGGTTTGGCTTGACCACTGTGTTAAAATAAAGGTTAATACCGATGCAAGGGTTTAAAATAAATACAAGATGAGCGGGTCATCATACCCTGGTTCAATCTTGAAAGCCGGCAGGTTGGACTGTAGCGACTCGCCGGAGGAAGGGGAAGTGTCCTGGTAATCCGAGTCAGAAGAATTAAGTGGTTGACGAAAGAGACCCACCAAGGGGTAAAATCTATTTAAAATAGAAGTGACCTCATTCAGGCGCTTCCCTAGAGTGTTTGGTAAGCCGGAGGAGAGCTCCACATCCTTGCTGGTCCGGGTCTGCCTCCGGCTCTCATGAATTTGCCGCTTCAAAAGTAATTGAGGATCATGATGAGCTAAAGGATGAGAAAACCTTACTTTCCGGGTCACTCTGCGGATTTTCCGTCTTGGCAAAGGCTCGGAGTCGGAGGAAAGGATAGTTACCTCATCAGCCTTGTTACGGCTTGCTCCTGTGTCCTCCTGCTGATAATCAGTGTCAATAAGATGGTTAAAAAATGAGCCAAGGGAATCAAGGGCTACCTACGGCTCAGAAGAGTCCGCTAGCCGAAGCAGGTCAGAAGCGATAGCTTTCTTGCCCTTCCTTTTGATAGCTTCTTTCCTGGCGGTTTTGTTTTCTTTTCTAGCTTTCTTGGCAGCTTCATGATCATATTTAACTTTCCAAAATTTATCACCCGCCTGCAAAGATTAGCATATGCATGAGTATGGGAGAAACATTAAGAAATTAAAGTAGTCATTTCACATGGGCGGTTTACCTTTGGAGCCGCGTTAGCTTTGCAGAAGGGGGCTAGGCCCACCTTGCCGCAATCCGTGAGACTCTCATTCAGAAGAGACTTGGTCATGTCGTCAATGACATCGTCAGGTAAGTTGTCAGGGCTGTGACGCAGAGGATCATTCTTGGCAACAGTGTATTCGCACATCAAGCCGGTGCGACGGCTCAACGGAATAACCCGCCAGGCGAGCCAAACCCGGACTAGGTCAATGCCTGTCAACCCGTTCCCCAGAAGAGCCTTGATCTTGGCCAAAGTAGGAGCAAGTGATTTATGTTCCGTGGCTGTAATCTTGTCATGCAGAGGATGGTCAGGCCCAAGACGAAGGGCACGAAAGCTGGGCAGAGGGTTTTCATCAGCCGGAGAGGTATCTTTGCAGTAAAATCATGTCATATTCCAATCTTTGGGGTGGCTTGGCGGGTTAGCGTAAGGAAAGATCACATCCCTGCGGTGCTGGATCGAGACTCCGCCAAGTTCTAAGCTCTAGCCGTTGGCACATTCATTCTGCCGGTTCAAATATAACAGTTCTCTGAAAAGCAGCAAATTGGGTTCTTCACCAAGGTATACCTCGTTGAATACTTGGAAATTGCAGATATTAGATACGGAATTGAGTCCGATGTCTTGTGGGTGACGATCAAAGAAATTCAACAGATCCCTGAAGAATTTTGAGCCAGGAGGAGTAAATCCCCGGTTCAGATGATCTGTGAAAACAACAACCTCTCCGTCTTTGGGTTGAGGAAATTCTTCATCCGGGTTAGGAGCATGATAAGGCATGACTTCTTTTTTCGGCAGATAGCCGGTCTTCACAAAGTCATCCAAGGTGTTGTCAGTGACAATGGATTTAACCCAGTTGCAGGAGGTAGGTGCCTTGGGTGCCATTCTGATTGAAAGCCTAAGACAAAGTAAAAGTGTCAGTTCAAATTTAAGCCGGGCAAGACAAAAATATTACTGTGCATATTCAAAATGGTGGCTTACGAAGGGGCCTAATGGTATAAGGATAATTATGTCCTGGTTAGTTAAGCCGCCATAAGCTTTATAAGCCATCAAGACTATTTAAACCGCCAAGGGTGGTTCAAGTTATTAATTGAGCAGTGCCTCCTTAAAACCGGCGATCAGAGTCGCCATGACTAGATAAATCTAACAAGTGCAAATTTTGCCTAAGTGTTGTACAAACAGGTTTCACAATTTGCAGCTGTTATTTTCGATCAAATAGCCGTTCAGACAAGAAAAATTATAGACCTAAAAAATGGTGCGGATCATACGTTCTACTGAGGATTCCTACAAAGAAAGGAGATCTGCTACTACTAAAAATGGATGCGGCACAATAACCGCACGAGATCTACGCTATTACTGGATCAAACAAGCTACGGCAGAGGAAAGTGCGAGGAACTAGGATGAACGATGAACTGTACAGACGAACATACTAGCCCTAGCATAGATATATGGCGCAGAAGGGGGAAACACTTACTGCGGAAGATATGTGGAGGAGGGACGATGTCGTTCTCTGGTCAAGTTCAGGTCGATGCAGCGGCCAGGCTCGACGGAGACGAGGTGCGCTGTGGCAATGGTGGCGGAGCTCCAGTGACAGATGGGGGCGAGAGGAAGAAGATGCGGAACGGGAAGAATGAAAGAAGATCTAGTCGGGTCTATTTATAAGGAAGGGCCACTAAAGAGCGCGAAAAACGAGGAGACCGAAAATATGAGTTATCCAACTACAAAGACGCCTCGATTTTTGGCATGGTTATCAAGACAAAGATCCGTTGGGATACATTGGATAAAACACGCTTTTATGATAGATGATGTCATGGCGGGTTACCACAAATCCAGAAGATGACGTCATGGCGGGTTACAAAAATTTCACAAAGGCAGAAGATTTTTTCCTTAAGTGTCGAAGATTGACATGAAACCAGTTCAAATCAATCTGGGGCCTAATGTTGGAGATATAACTATTGGTATGACCCGCCCAGGAGGGGCCGGGTCATACTTGCAAATATTCTTAAAGCCCAAGACCCAGGTTATGGATGGCGGTTTAGTTTAAGGCCCATTGCCCAGAGGCGACTTAAGGCACGTAGTGATAAACCGCCATGTATGCGTGACTTGTATTGTAAGACAAGAAATATTAAGAGACCGAGCCGGACACTGTTTATGAGCCGGCCGGGACTCTGTAGAGCTGCTGGGCGTCGGCCTCTGTATATGCATGACTTGTATTGCAAGTCGCTCCCTGGTTATCGAGACATAAGCAATCCCACTCAAAACTAGATCGTAGGCTTTTACCTTCATCCTAAGGGGCCGAACCAGTACAAATCTCATGTCCTTTGTCCCGATTAACCCCTTCAAGCTTCCTAGTTGCGATGGCTCCATGACTAAGTCCTTTCACTAGGACATCTGCTGTGACAATTCCACGACACCCTTCCTTCCACCTCTCCCCCCTTTTCCTTCCTCCTCCGGCATTTATGGAAGGGGAGAGGCCGAATTGGGGAGGACCCCAAGTAGGATTCGGCCTACTTGTGGTGCCCCATGGCTGCCTCTCTCCCCCCATATATATATATAGGGTGGGTCTATTATGATAACACCCTTAAGACCCTTATTCTAATAACACCCAAGTCTTATTCTGATAACACCCCACCCCACCGAACCACCTTCTTCTCTCCATGGACGCCCTATCCACCCCCATGAACCAGGCGCCTCGCCCACCACCCATCCCCCCCGAAACCACCTTCTTCCTCTGCCCCGCCCCCACCCTAGCGCCGCCGCCCACCTGATCCTGCAGCCACCGCCCCCACCCCTCCGCCTGTTACCTGTTGCGTCACCACCGGCGGCCTCTGGCTATCAGCCCCTCCCCCTTGATGGTGGCCATGCTCGGTGTCCCCGCCCCCAACGCCTCCCATGCGATGGATCCGTTCGAATCCAGCCCCGTCACCCCTGGCCACCTTCCTCCTGGCCCTGAACGGGCTGCAACCGGCGCCGTCGTGGCGCCCCACTCCGCTGCCCAGGCCTCACCTTGCCGCCAGTAACCTCTCCCCAACCCCTCACCCCGACACGCAAATCCGCGATGACGGATCCAGGCGGAGCTGGCCCTGTCGCGCCAGCAGAGGACGGGATCGAGTAGGACCCGCCGTTGATCCCTGTGTGCTCCCTCGCCGCTGGACCTGATGAGGTTCGTTAATCCACGGCGCCTCGCGACCCTCGGGCTGCCTAGGTGAAGCAGGCCACCCCGCATAGGCGCCTCTCCCTGCATCCCCTGGCCGTCCAACCTCGTGCCCTGACGACCTCCTGCAAGCACGGCCATGTCAACCGCCGCCCGTCCGCCGTCGCGCGTGATGCAGCCCGCAGGTGCACACGATGCGGTCCACGGCAGAGTCAAGAAAATGCATCGTCTGCTCTCTTGTGCATGTAGTCTGGCGATGTTAGGCATGCATTCTCAGGTAAGCCACAGTCCGGTAGTGGGGTGATGCTGAGGCATAGCACCCATGCCACTTTACTCCCTTGCGGAAAATTTTGGGTGATGTTGGTGCAGTGGGGTGTGCCTGTTCGCTCTGTTCGGTTCTCTTCTTGTTAATGTTCTTTTTCTCTTATTCTGCATACTCGAACAGGTGGTTCTGGCTCCTCACTATGCTACCCCCTACAGAAAAAAGACAATATCGAGCAAAAGTGAAAAAGGAATGCAGTGCGTGCAGTTCAACTTTTGCCTTGTAATTTCATTTTGTTCTTCTGTTCAAAAAATGCATGGAGTTCACATGTGCAAAAAAAACTGGCAGAGTGGTTCATTCGGTTCCCATGATGGCTGGAAACACAAAACGTACACATTTTGTGAATAAAAAGTGCATTTCACTACATTCGACTCGGCCGTCCAAATGCATTTACAAAAAATAGTTAGAAAAAAAATAAAGCATGTAGTTTACTAGACTTAATCAAGTGGTTCAGGCGTGTTAAGTAATAAGCATTAGAAAAAGAAACTAATGCAGTACACTAGCCTCTACTCTGGAGTCGCCGTTAACACAAAAAAGAAAAAAAATGACAAAAATAGAAGAGTTCAGTGCACTTGGCTCGCCACTACAGTCCCAAAACATGTTAATGAAAAACACTCTACCAAAAAAAATGTGTAACATAAAAAAGTCAACAGTAACTCATGCGGTTCATAGAGTGCAAAAAACAGTCGACTATATCAACACATGCGGTGCATTTGGTCCTCAGATGTGGTTCACTTTTAAGAGTAATGTTGCTCACTTGTGCCAAAAAAAATGAAAGTGCTGAAAATTTAGCGCAACAACAAGGATAGTAATGAGGTTCACTTTGATACATGTCGCGGTTCACTTGCCTCCTCTCTGCGGTCCACTCTCGTTCATAAAAAAATGTTGGAAAAAAGACAACAAAAATTTGTCTGAGAAAATTTACATCCGACAAAAAAAATCATGCAGCTCGCTTGCCCGTCCGATGCAGTGTTGTTTTTGTTTTGAAAAAAGTGTGGTCGGCGGTATGATGTTGTTCATCCCGTAAGTGCAAAAAAATTGTTGCGGAAGCGAAGAAAAGTAATGCGGTTCACTTCTTGATAGTGTTGTGGTTCATTTACACCCGATGTGAAATGCACTCTACTTTCCCGTTCTTCAAAAAATCACGTTTGAATAAAACAAACCATGCAGTTCTCTTACCCGTGTGATGCAGTGCGGTTTTTCGTCCGTTGCAGTGCTGTTTTCAGTCGGATGAAGTCCCCACGTCGATTTGAGTGTCGCGAAAAACAGAGTGTCCGCATTTCGTAAATTCGAAATTCCTCTTAAACCGTAAAGAATTAGAGAGAGTGTTCTACATGAAAAAGTTGCGTATCGTCGATATCTTTCCAGCGGCGTATCATTTGAATCATTCCGACCAGCGGTTCGCAAAAATTTCGCGAAAAACGGCCGCTGCCACTCGTCGTCCGCCGCACGACTTTCAAAATTAACTAAAAACCGCAAGGAATCTGAAAACAAGTTCTACATATGAAAGTTGCGCCTTGTCCATAGCTTTCCAACAGCATATCACACGCCTCGTTTCGACAAACAGTTAAAAAACTGGAGCGAAAACAGTACCGAAAATTTCAAAAAATTTGAAAAACAGAGTTCCGCGATTTAGTAAATTTGAAACTGCTCTTAAACCGTAATGAATTAGAGAAAGATATATATATTTATGTGTAAAAGATGCGCCTCGATGATATCTATCCAACGGTGTATCATTTGCTTCATTCCGACAAGCGATTTAGAAAAAAACGCAAAAAAACGCTCGCTGCCACTCATCATCCGCCGCACCATTTTCAAAACTGCTCTTAAACCGTGTGGAATCTCGAAAAGTGTTCAACATGTCGAAGTTGCGCCTAATCCATAGCTTTTCAACGGTATATTACACGCCTCTTTCCGATAAATGGTTAAAAAATAAGAACAAAAACAGTACCGAAAAAATAACGCGTGCAGTTTTTTCCGACGAGAAGTTCACTAGTCTCTATTGCATTGCTCGTCGTCAAAATGATGCAGTGCGCTTCTGTTGAGCGTGAAGTGCCGAAGTGGTGTGCAGAATAGTTATTCTGCTTATATTAGCAGAATAGACGGTCTGCATATATATATATATGTATATATATGTATATATATATACCTGGGTGGGGGCGCCTACAACACACAACATCAATTGTTAACCGTGTGCGGCGCCCCCCTCCATAGTTACACCCCCGGTCATATTCTCGCGGTGCTTAGGCGAAGCCTTGCGCGGATCACATCACCATCATCGTCACCACACTGTTGTGTTGACGGAACTCATCTACTACCTTGACACCTTGCTGGATGAAGAAGGCAAGGGATGTCACCGAGCAGAACGTGTGCAGAAGTCGGAGGTATCGTATGTTCGGTACTCGATCGGTGGAGCGCGAAGAAAGTTTGACTACATCAACCGCGTTGTGAAACGCTTCCCCTTACGGTCTAAGAGGGTATGTATACACAATATTTCCCTCTTTGCTCTGAATCTCCTAGATAGATCTTGCGTGAGCGTAGGATTTTTTTTAAAATTTGATGCTACCTTCTCCAACATATGGGTGGTAAGTAAATATCAGGCCTATATATATATAACTGGCCTAGTACTGGAATCTGATGCAAATATGCATCCTAGTATTAATATGAACTCCTTATGAACTGCCTATGGTTTCAGATCATTTTGGTTGTGCTGTTGGGTGTTGTAATGCCCCTGATTTGTAATGCTTTAATATTATCCCTAGTCTGCTGCCTCTTGATCATCTGCTTGGTCCTAATCCCTTCAAACATCGTCCTTATTGGTTTGGATCTAACATCAAGTATCATCTTGTTGAAGACTTCACTAAGGTTGTTCACAACTAGATCTATTTTAGAAGTATGATCCATAGCATACCTAGCCCAAGCAGAGACTTCTATATTTTAAGCCATTTCCAAGCATCCTCAGACTATGCTTTCAGCTCTGCCATCCCTAATTCATGCCCATGTCTAGTGTAAGAGTAGCTAGCCTTGTCAACACACTTCTGTAACCAGCTGATTAGAAGTTGGCATATATGTGCCTAAGACAAAATCTTTGAGGTGAATCAGGGAACACTTCATTTATTGCCTTAAGTAAACCATGTACATTCACAAAATAGTTCTACATATGAACACACTCACATAAGTCATTGAAATACTATAGCAACAATGATCAATGATTTTGTTGCTAACCTTTTGCCAGTCAGATATTATTGTGTGTTCCAAATTTATTGCCACTACCAATGCAGCATCTCAACTGAGTTAAAAACCAATTCCAACTTACTCCATCTTCCTTGTCAACCACACCAAAATTTATGGGGTAGATGTTGTTTTTGCCATCCCTTCCTGTGGCAGCAAGAATTTGTTGGCCAGTGGTTAACTTGATGAAACATCCATCAAGTCCTGGATGGAGTCACACATTAGCTAAAGAACAAAATTGACACAAAAATAAGTACAACACAATCAGGAAATACTTACCTATAAATGGTATACAACCATTAAGAAACCATTCGTTTGAAGCTGCCAAACAGTAGAGCATGTGCTTGAATCTAGGAGTGGGTGCAGGGTTTTCTGCGTCAACAAATGTTGTTCCAGTACACCTGCTCCCAGGGTTTGTATCAAGAAAAGCTTGAAGATAACCCCTCAGCCTGAAGTACTGCTACTTGTGGTCACCCTGCACCACACCAACAGCCTTCCCCCTTGCCCTATAGGTAACACTTCTTGAACATCAACTGAAATTTTTGTCCTAGTCTTCTTTATTAATGCATCCACAGGAGCTCTACTGTCTTCTCTCAATGCTGGTTGTACTGATTTGGACAACCAATTTGTAGTAACCTGATGTCTACTACACAACCTTCTTCTTGTAGGCGTTGTTGGGCCTCCAAGTGTAGAGGTTTGTAGGACAGTAGCAAATTTCCCTCAAGTGGATGACCTAAAGTTTATCAATCCGTGGGAGGCGTAGGATGAAGATGGTCTCACTCAAACAACCCTGCAACCAAATAACAAAGAGTCTCTTATGTCCCCAACACACCCAATACAATGGTAAATTGTATAGGTGCACTAGTTCGGCGAAGAGATGGTGATACAAGTGCAATATGGATGGTAGATATAGGTTTTTGTAATCTGAAAATATAAAAACAGCAAGGTAACTAATGATAAAAGTGAGCACAAATGGTATTGCAATGCTAGGAAACAAGGCCCAAGGTTCATACTTTCACTAGTGCAAGTTCTCTCAACAATAATAACATAATTGGATCATATAACTATCCCTCAACATGCAACAAAGAGTCACTCCAAAGTCACTAATAGCGGAGAACAAACGAAGAGATTATGGTAGGGTACGAAACCACCTCAAAGTTAACCTTTCTGTTCTATCTATTCAAGAGTGCATAGTAAAATAACATGAAGCTATTCTTTCCATTCAATCTATCATAGAGTTCATAATCGGATAACACCTAAAGACACAAATCAACCAAAACCCTAATGTCACCTAGATACTCCATTGTCACCTCAAGTATCCGTGGGCATGATTATACGATGTGCATCACACAATCTCAGAATCATCTATTAAACCAACACAATGGACTTCAAAGAGTGCCCCAAAGTTTCTACCGGAGAGTAAAGACGAAAACGTGTGCCAACCCCTATGCAAAGGTTCATGGGCGGAACCCGCAAGTTGATCACCAAAACATACATCAAGTGGATCACGTGATATCCCATTGTCACCACAGATAAGCACGGCGAGACATACATCAAGTGTTCTCAAGTCATTAAAGACTCAATCCGACAAGATAACTTCAAAGGAAAAACCCAATCCATTACAAGAGAGTAGGGGGGATAAACATCATAAGATCCAACTATAATAGCAGAGCTCGCGATACATCAAGATCGTGCCATAGAAAGAACATGAGAGAGAGAGAGAGATCAAACACATAGCTACTGGTACATACCTTCAGCCCCAAGGGTGAACTACTCCCTCCTCATCATGGAGAGCGCCGGGATGATGAAGATGGCCACCGATGATGAGTTCCCCCTCCGGCAGGGTGCCGGAACGGGCTCCCAAGAGGTTTTTGGTGGCTACAGAGGCTTGTGGTGGCGGAACTCCTGATCTATTGTGTCCTTTGATGTTTTTAGGGTATATGGGAATATATAGGCGAAAGAAGTCGGTCGGGGGAGCCTCGAGGGGCCCATGAGGGCGGAGGGCGCGCCCAGGGGGGTGGGCGCGCCCCCTATCTCGTGGCCTCCTCGATGCTTCCCTGGCTTGCACTCCAAGTTCCCGGGATTGCTTCTGTTCCAAAAATAACATTTCCGAAGGTTTCATTCCGTTTGGACTCCGTTTGATATTCCTTTTCTTCTAAACACTGAAATAGGCAAGAAAACAGCAATATGGGCTGGGCCTCCGGTTAGTAGGTTAGTCCCAAAAATGATATAAAAGTGTAAAGTAAAGCCCATAAACATCCAAAACGGGTAATATAATAACATGGAACAATCAAAAATTATAGATACGTTGGAGACGTATCAAGCATCCCCAAGCTTAATTCCTGCTCGTCCTCGAGTAGGTAAATGATAAAAAACGAATTTTTGATGTGGAATGCTACCTAGCATAATTCTCAATGTAATTTTCTTTTATTGTGGCATGAATGTTCAGATCCAAATGATTCAAAATAAAAGTTCATATTGACATAAGAAATAGTAATACTTCAAGCATACTAATCAAAGCAATCATGTCTTCTCAAAATAACATGGCTAAAGAAAGTCCATCCCTACAAAAATCATATAGTTAGGCTATGCTTCATTTTCGTCACACAAAAATGCTCCCAAATTATACACCCCCGATGACAAGCCAAGCAATTGTTTCGTACTTAAATAATCTCAACCTTTTTCAACTTTCACGCAATACATGAGCGTGAGCCATGGATATAGCACTATGGGTGAAATAGAATATGATGATGGGGATTGTGTGGAGAAGACAAAGAAGGAGAAAGTATCATATTGACGAGGATAATCAACGGGCTATGGAGATGCCCATCAATTGATGTCAAAATGAGGAGTAGGGATTGTCATGCAACAGATGCACTAGAGCTATAAATGTATGAAAGCTCAACAAAAGAAAACTAGTGGATGTGCATCCAACTTGCTTGCTCACGAAGATCTAGGGCATTTTGAGGAAGCCCATCGTAGGAATATACAAGCCAAGTTCTATAATGAAAAATTCCCACTAGTATATGAAAGTGACAATATATGAGACTCTCTATATGAAGAACATGGTGCTACTTTGAAGCACAAGTGTGGAAAAGAGATAGTAACATTGCCCCCTTTTTATTTTATTTTTCTTTTTTTGGGCCTTCCCTTTTTTTCCTTTTTTTTCTTTGTCCTTTCTTATTTTTTCTTTTTGGCCTTTCTTTTGGGGGGGGGCAATGCTCTAATAATGATGATCATCACACTTTTATTGATTTACAACTCAAGAATTACAACTCAAAGCTAGAACAAGGTATGACTCTATATGAATGCCTCCGGCGGTGTACCAGGATGGGCAATGAATCAAGAGTGACATGTATGAAAGATTATGCAAAGTGGCCTTGCCACAAATATGATGTCAACTACATGATCATGCAATGGCAATATGACAATAGTAATGCGTGTCATGATGATAAACGGAACGGTGGAAAGTTGCATGGCAAATATCTCAGCATGGCTATGGAAATGCCATAATAGGTAGGTATGGTGGCTATTTTTAGGAATATATAAGGAGGTTTATGTGTGATTGAGTGTATCATATCACGGGGTTTAGATGTACCGGCGAAGTTTGCACCAACTCTCAAGGTGAGAAAGGGCAATGCACAGTACCGAAGAGGCTAGCAATGATGGAAAGGTAAATGTGCGTATAATCCATGGACTCAATATTAGTCAAAAGAACTCATATACTTATTGCAAAAATCTACAAGTCATCAAAAACCAAGCACTACGCGCATGCTCCTAGAGGGATAGATTTGTAGGAAAAGACCATCGCTCGTCCCCGACCGCCACTCATAAGGATAATATCACTACCTCCATATCTCAAAACAATTATCAAGTATCAAATTGATCATAGCATCCAATTCACTTCCTATGATAGTTTTTATTATACCCAACTTGGATGCCCACCATTCTAGGACCAATTTTATAACCATAGCAAATACCATGCTGTTATAAGAGACTCTCAAAATAATATAAGTGAAGCATGAGAGATCTACAATTTCTACAAAATATAACCACCGCTATGCTCTTAAAGATAAAAGTGAAACACTAGAGCAAATGACAAACTACTCCCAAAGATATAAGTGAAGATCAATGAGTAGTCGAATAATTGTGCAACTATGTGAAGACTCTCTAACATTTAAGAATTTCAGATCTTGGTATTTTATTCAAATAGCAAGCAAAACAAAAGAAAATAAAATGACGCTCCAAGCAAAACACATATCATGTGGTGAATAAAAATATAGCTCCAAGTAAAGTTACCGATGGACGGAGACAAAAGAGGGGATGCCATCCGGGGCATCCCCAAGCTTAGGATCTTGGTTGTCCTTGAATATTACCTTGGGGTTCCTTGGGCATCCCCAATCTTAGGCTCTTGCCATTCCTTATTCCATAGTCCATTGAATCTTTACCCAAAACTTGAAAACTTCACAACAAAAAACTCAACAGAAAACTCGTAAGCTCCGTTAGTATAAGAAAATAAAACCACCACTTAGGTACTGTTATGAACTCATTATAAATTCATATTGGTGTAATATCTACTGTATTCTAACTTCTCTATGGTTCATACCTTCCGATACTACTCATAGATTCATCAAAATAAGCAAACAACACATAGAAAACAGAATCTGTCAAAAACAGAACAGTCTGTAGTAATCTGTATCAAACGTATACTTATGGAACTCCAAAAATCATACAAAATTATGAAGCCCTAAGAAATGTGCCTAACAATCCATAGCAAAACGAACCAGATCATAAGCACATTTCTGTGAATTATCAAAACTAATTTACTGGATGCAAAAGTTTCTGATTTTCAGTAGGATCAACAAAACTATCACCGTAAGCTATCCTAAAGGTCTTACTTGGCACTTTATTGAAACAAAAACTATAAAACATGATTACTACAGTAGCATAATCATGTGAGCACACAAAAACAGTAAGAATAAATATTGGGTTGTCTCCCAACAAGCGCTTTTCTTTAATGCCTTTCTAGCTAGGCATGATGATGACAATGATGCTCACATACAAGATAAGAATTGAAACACAACGGGAGCATCATGAAGCATATGACTAGAACATTTAAGTCTAACCCACTTCCTATGCATAGGGATTTTGTGAGCAAACAACTTATGGGAACAACAATCAACTAGCATAGGAGGGCAAAACAAGCATAACTTCAAATTTTAAGTGCAAAGAGAGGAAACTTGATATTATTGCAATTCCTACAAGCATATGTTCCTCCCTCATAATAATTTTCAGTAGCATCATGAATGAATTCACAATATAACCAGCACATAAAGCATTCTTTTCATGATCTACAAACATATAATATTTACAACTCTCCACATAAGCAAAATTCTTCTCGTTCGGAATAGTGGGAGTATCATAAGAGACTTGAATACTATAAATTGTTTCCACATTAAAAGAGTAATGTTCAGAAAAAGGGTAATCAAAATCATGACAAGTTTTATAAATATAATCATCACTACTTTTTATAGCATAAGTTTTCTCACAATAATCATCATAAGTAGCAACTTTTTTCTCATCATAATCGATTGAAACCTCTTCCAAGATAGTGGAATCATCACTAAATAAAGTTGACAGTCTTGCAAATCCACTTTCATCAATATAATCATCATAGGTAAGAGGCATGCTATCATCATAAAAACTTTGCGTATCAAAACTTGGGATGCTAAAAATATCATCTTCATTAAACATAGCATCCCCAAACATGGGACAAAAATTAATTTCAGCAAATATATTCTCAAATATGTCATCCTCATCAAACATAGCTTCCCCAAGCTTGGGCCTTTTCATATCATAAGCATAATCACTCTCATCACTAATAGTATGGATAGCACCAATAGTATAGCAATTATCATCATCACAATGAGTAGTAGGAGCAACATCATTTGGGGGGGATACCTTTTTACCTTTGTTGCTCCTTCTTTTCTTTTTCTTCTTCACATTATGTGTAGGTTCAACCTTCTTCTTTGAGCTCTTTATTAATGAGATTGGTTGAATAGAAAGCTCCTCCTCGTTACCTGATTCATCATAAGAAATAATAGGAGGAGATTGGGAAGTCTCTTCCCTTTCATTATTATTCTCTTCATCTTCTATTTGCTTCCTTTTCTTTAGGTAATTGGCAATATGAGGATTTTCAATGCAATTCACCGCACAATACAAATAAATCTTTTGCAGATCAATATCAAGAAATTTCTCACGGGCAAATTCTGGAAGATTCTTAGTTAGACGTTTCAACTCTTGATAACCCAAAAGCAAACTAAGTTCATTATAATGTGCAAGGGAAATCAAATCATCACAATTTTTGGACACGATTCGATCATGAAATAGTTTGCATCGGAGATGTAAATGACCACGTTCATTGCAAAGTTCACAAGTACGGCAAAGGAAATGTAAATTTTTAGCACTAGCATTAAGCCTTTCTTGCAACCATTTAGTTTCTAAATGCTTATGCCTCTTGCAATATCTATTTTCCCTATTTGGTGTGTACTTGCAAACCCAATCTACTCCACAAAAATCGACATGCTTATAAGAGACATTTTCATCATAACTAGTGCAATCATCATTAGTACTATGGATATTCAAAGAGTTCATACTAACAACATTGCAATCATGCTCATCATTCAAAGATTTAGTATCAAACATTCTATAGATTTCTTCTTCTAGCACTTGAGCCCAATTTTCCTTTTCACCATTCTCACGAAAGATATTAAAAAGATGAAGCGTATGAGACAAACTTAAATCCATTTTTGTAATTTTCTTTAATAAACTAAACTAGTGATAAAAACAAGAAACAAAAAGATTCGATTGCAAGATCTAAAGATATACCTTCAAGCACTCACCTCCCCGGCAACGGCGCCAGAAAAGAGATTGATGTCTAATACACAACCTTCTTCTTGTAGACGTTGTTGGGCCTCCAAGTGCAGAGGTTTGTAGGATAGTAGCAAATTTCCCTCAAGTGGATGACCTAAGGTTTATCAATCCGTGGGAGGCATAGGATGAAGATGTATCTCTCAAACAACCCTGCAACAAAATAACAAAGAGTCTCTTGTGTCCCCAACACACCCAATACAATGGTAAATTGTATAGGTGCACTAGTTCGGCGAAGAGATGGTGATACAAGTGCAATATGGATGGTAGATATAGGTTTTTGTAATCTGAAAATACAAAAACAGCAAGGTAAATAATGATAAAAGTGAGCACAAACGGTATTGCAATGCTAGGAAACAAGGCCCAAGGTTCATACTTTCAGTAGTGCAAGTTCTCTCCACAATAATAACATAATTGGATCATATAACTATCCCTCAACATGCAACAAAGAGTCACTCCAAAGTCAATAATAGCGGAGAACAAACAAAGATATTATGGTAGGGTACGAAACCACCTCAAAGTTATCCTTTCTGTTCTATCTATTCAAGAGTCCGTAGTAAAATAACATGAAGCTATTCTTTCCGTTCAATCTATCATAGAGTTCATAATAGGATAACACCTAAAGACACAAATCAACCAAAACCCTAATGTCACCTAGATACTCCATTGTCACCTCAAGTATCCGTGGGCATGATTATACGATGTGCATCACACAATCTCAGAATCATCTATTAAACCAACACAATGTACTTCAAAGAGTGCCCCAAAGTTTCTACCGGAGAGTAAAGACGAAAACGTGTGCCAACCCCTATGCAAAGGTTCATGGGCGGAACCCGCAAGTTGATCACCAAAACATACATCAAGTGGATCATGTGATATCCCATTGTCACCACAGATAAGCGCGGCGAGACATCATCAAGTGTTCTCAAGTCATTAAAGACTCAATCCGACAAGATAACTTCAAAGGAAAAACCCAATCCATTACAAGAGAGTAGGGGGGAGAAACATCATAAGATCCAACTATAATAGCAAAGCTCACGATACATCCAGATCGTGCCATAGAGAGAACATGAGAGAGAGAGAGAGAGAGATCAAACACATAGCTACTGGTATATACCCTCAGCCCCGAGGGTGAACTACTCCCTCCTCGTCATGGAGAGCACCGGGATGATGAAGATGGCCACCAGTGATGAGTTCCCCCTCCGGCAGGGTGCCGGAACAGGCTCCCGAGAGGTTTTTGGTGGCTACAGAGGCTTGCCGTAGCGGAACTCCTGATCTATTGTGTCCTTCGATGTTTTTAGGGTATATGGGAATATATAGGAAAAAGAAGTTGGTCGGGGGAGCCTCGAGGGGCCCACGAGGGTGGAGGGCGCGCCCAGGTGGGTGGGCGCCCCCCTATCTCGTGGCCTCTTCGATGTTTCCCTGGCTTGCACGCCAAGTTCCCGGGATTGCTTCTGTTCCAAAAATAACTTTTCCGAAGGTTTCATTCCATTTGGACTCCGTTTGATATTCCTTTTCTTCGAAACACTGAAATAGGCAAGAAAACAGCAATATGGGCTGGGCCTCCGGTTAGTAGGTTAGTCCCAAAAATGATATAAAAGTGTAAAGTAAAGCCCATAAACATCCAAAACGGGTAATATAATAGCATGGAACAATCAAAAATTATAGATACGTTGGAGACGTATCATAACCTTTGTGGTCTCTGCACATGCTCCACGAGTATGAAGCATATCTCACTTCTTGATGCAGAAAGTTTTTTCATGAGCTATCTTAGATGCACTGATATGAAAATCACATCCATGGGCTCTCTCTGAGAACCAAACTATAATCCTATCGGGGGCTTTTCTGTGATACTGGAAATTCCTTAAAGTCCTGATGTGAAAATCCATAAGTTCATCTCTGAACTCATAAACACTGGTGAAGAACAATCCCTTACAAAATTGTTCATGTGGATCTGGAAGCTTCTCACTGAACCATACCCTTTCCTACCACTTGCTAGTTTGAAAGCTCCTTCAGGCTCTTCTTATTCATTAGTAATGCCAATATCACGAGGAAAACAAAATTCATGTGCTTCAGGAAACCAGTCTGGTTTTACCCTTTTCTCAACCTCTTGGTGGGATCTAATGGTTGGACCAGGGTTTCTGGCTGGCTTAAGTTTCTGGACCACTGATGTATCTAGTTTTGCAGCTTCTTCTTCAGAGGGGGAACCTGGATGTAATTGCACATTGTTGTCATCTGAACCTGACTGTGCATCATCAGAAAGAAATTCAGACACATCAGTGTCACCTTCAAAATGGTTAAGGTCAGCTTCCATCTGCTACTTTTCTTAAACTCATCTTTTCTATCACTGATTGCATCCACCAACTTTGTGCAACTTTGTTGAGTGTTAATTCAATGTTCGGCAAAATAACTATCTCCATTTTCATCTGCATTACATGGCTCATCTGCTCTGACAACTCGTATGTTCACACTCTTTTCGTTCTCAAAGTGGATCAACATCTGCTGCACATCATGTTCAGAACCAAGATGCTCCATACCTTCTATTCCTTTCTCCTCATTAGCAACATAGTACATATAATCATCAGCTCCACATCCCTCACTCCCAACAAGAGAAACCATAGTAAAAATGATATGTCTGACTGGTAAATTCTTCTAACCAAAGAATCCCTGTTTAAGAAATGGAACCAAATTTCCCACTTTGGATCATCAATACTGCACCACAAATTGGAAAATTATAATTAAATGGTCTGCACAATATTTAGTGTCTGACAGTTCAAATTTTCAGTTTTCTGACAATTTGGATTCAGTCACAGCACAACAAATTGTTAATGTTCCCAACTGATTTCAGTTCCCATTGTGCTCAAACATGGTTCTAATGTAAATCTAACTATGTAACTAGCCTATATATTGTGCTTCCTCACAAAACAAACAATTTCAGAAAAATAATTACAGATTTGTTGCCATACCTCGCGCCTCCAGCAGGACAAGGAAGCTTGCGCCAGCCTCGACGTGTGCTTCTTCTCATCGACGTTGCTACAGCCGGAGGTGGCCTCACAAACGTCTGGGACGGCTGAGATTGCAGCTGGAAATGGTGTTCGACCGCAAAGCTACTGCTGCCTAGCTAGTTATCAACCTCAAGGAAGACGGCATCCCACCACCCAGCACATCGGGGGGGGGGGATTCCTCCAAGAAATTCGGCGCCGGAGTTTGGATCCGTCGGCGCCATGAACGGAGACAGCTAGGTCTAGGATAGGAGCTCAGGGGAGAGTGAATGGGAAGAAGGACGAGCGAGCCGGTCGGCCAGGTTAGTCCTGGTCCGACCGACATGCGTGGCTAACGGGCGGCAGGCGAGTGCCGTTAGCCGTTAGCGCGACCACCGCCCTGACTGGTGAGCCAGTTCTGTCAGATTCGCGTTTAAAACGGTTAAATCTGTCTTCAACTCAACTTGGTATTTTTTTTGTCATAAAATTAGCACTAATCTGGAGATTCCGGTCAATTTTCAAAATGTGGTACTTCTGTGGGACGGTAACGTGAAATGTGGTATTTTTTTGTCAAATACTCCTGCAAAGTTAGAAGAAGTCATTCTTCCCCTAAAAAAGAATTCATTCTAAAAGAAAGTCAGAAGAAGTTAGGGTTTGAGGGTGAAACAATCGTCACCAGAGATTTTTTTTTGTCCCTCGCCTCCGGCTCTATCTTCTTGCTGAAGTGTGTGGACCTTAGGCCTCCTTTAGTTCATATGATAGAAAAATCATACAAATAAGAAAGTTATACGATATGAGATGACATGTACATATCTCAGTTTCAATAGGAAAAACATGTTACTTGGATCATAGGATAGGACTTTTTCCATTAGGTCTAAGATAGAGAAAAAATGAAATGTGAAAGGATAGGATTCAATCATACCTAGGAATAGGAATCCATTCCTACAAATTAAAGGGCTCTATAGAAATTTTTTCGTTAGAATTCCTACCTTGTTGTATTCCTACAAATCAAAGAGCTCTATAGAAATTTTATCTTTGCAATTCCCATCATGTTTTATTCCTACAAGTTAAATGAGACCTAAGAGTTTTGGTCCTTGTCACCGTATTAGCAGTAGGCATAGCGCTTCTACGAATAATTTTTAGTTTGGTTTTTTATCTAGCATGGTATGTCCATGAAGTTAAAGAGGTTCGTATCATCACATGATGATGTGTTATTTTATTGTGTTGTGTTGCTGCTAGGAACACGCAACAAAACAAACCTAAAAGATTATTGGGCAAAGAGAAATAAAACCCAGAAACTGCGAAAGTAAAAATAGGAAACCAGGAAAATTGATGTGCTCACCTCTATTTGCACCACGTGTCGAGCATGGAGCAGAACGCAGAACCTCCTCACGACGCTACGTTGTGCCACTTGTCATACATGAATGTGACGCAGGGTAACCCCACAAAGTACCTCTTCACTACTGATTCTGTCTTTTTAGTACATTTTTATTGATATATTTGTAAATTTAGTTTTAAAAGTTCAGAGCATCACCATCCTCGAGAGCACTAGAATTTAGAGCATCACCATCCTAGATACCACGAATACTCATACCAGGGAACGTTGGAAGGAGGGTGAGGGAAGGGCAGAAGTGGTCGCCAAACTGGGAAGTAGAGGAGGTGGCTAGGTAAGAGCAATGGAGGGTTGAGTTGTCGCCGATGGTTAGGATGGGAGAGAAGGGGAGTGGGAAAGAGAAGCATGGGGATGCATGGGATAGATGGAATGGTAGAAATGGAATGGTAGAAATGGAAGGGAGCATATGAGTCGGTGTCGGTGCATGAATTAGCAATGGAAGAGTTGGTGCGGACACGACAGACATGAGGAGGAGTCGGGGGGCTAGGTGGAAGGGGATGGGAATGGGACGTCAAGGAGGCAGGCTATGACACATCGAAAGTTGATGAGAGGGGCAAAGGGGTACCTCTGAGGTGCCCGCTGCCGTGGATCTCAGTGGTCACTGGGCATCGCCTCCCTTCAGTCCTTCTTGGTAGTATTAGTGGTCACGCAATTGAGAACTATGTTAGAAGTGGCGGACGTAAAATGCCTACCAGTGGCGGGCTAGGAAAAAATTGGTGCTCGCCACTGCTAATTAACAGGCACCAGTGGCAGGTGCCATTTTATGGTCGCCAAAGGTAACTAAGATATAGCAGTGGCAAGCCTAGAACCATGCCTTCCAATAGTATCTTTTTATGCATTAAAAACAGAGGAATTACTCGCCGATGACGGTTCCCATTGTTGAATCCTCGTCGGAGTAAAGGCGAGGGAGGCGATGTTCAATTCACGATGGATAATTCAGAGAGAAGGTGTGTAACGCGGGAATGGTGTTGTTGTGATTCTTTATTTGATTGAGATGGATGACAATGGCCACATTCCCATAATCCCCGCACTCCCGTCAATGCAGCCTATCTCCAGGAGAGGTGGGCGTGTGGCAGCGGGGCGGTTACCCTCGAGCTCGTGGACAAGGAGAACCTACGCGGGAAGAGCTAGCATCAAACCTGGCATCGGTAGTGCTTAGGCTCAAGCAAACTTCCACATGAGGAGATTGGCAGGGCCTGCATAGATTAGCCGGAGCTCCAGCAAATCAAGCTGAGAGAGAGAGAGATGATATCTGAGAGACATTATGGAGAGAGAGGTGAGGATCTGTGCTTGGGTTGGATGGGTCGATGAGAGCCGCCTCATCAATTTGTGGGAGCTTGGATTGGCCAATTAGAACGCATCACTGGTGGGCTCTAGAGTGTGCCCACCACTAGTAACATAGTCCACCCCCACATCCACAGGGAAAATGTCACCAAGAAAAGAATTATGTCACATTCACTAGAGACCCTACCTCCCAGCAACCGACATATAGGTTATTGTCAAGTTTATTCTAAGAAAGGTCAAAAATCCTGAGACCTGGAATGGTGTCATGATATATCAAATAAAGATTATGTTAAAAAAGTGAGAATGTTCCGAGAAAATATCATCTGGACTACTTTCAAAATTAGACCATCTTCGTGGAAGAAACTCGATTTCAAGAGCAAACAACCCTGGTTTGCATGTGAAGCAACCATTGCTTTGCCCGTTGGCCTTGAATTTTTTTTCCACAATCAACACACACCATTCTATGTATAATTCCAAAATTTGATATTTTTTGGGGTATGTTTACTATATTAAAGCCTTTAAATGTGTTTTAAGCATTTAATGGGTATGATTCAAAGTGAACTATAAATACATGAAATAATTGCAAATTTTGGGTTGAAAATCCGTATTGGTGGTCTTTACTCTATGGCTAGTCAAGGAAATAAGAGGGTTCCAAGACACCCGATGGCCGATGTTTGAGCACCACCATGGGGGTTATTATCATTTTAATCTTGAAAAATTAAAACAATGCTTGAAAACCATGAACTTAGCATGGTTTCATGATATGACCCATAGAGGTTGTGATAATGTTTTGATAATGTCGCAAAAGTAGTCACGTAGGCTGCTTACAAACCAAAGCATCTCCGAGGAAGAAAGTAGGTTTTGAGAGAGAACGGGACGGGTGTTCATGTGAAGCGACCACTGCTTCGCCGGTTGGCCTTTAAAAGATTTCCACACTCAACAAATGCCATTACATGTACCATGTAAAGTTTTACATTTTTTGGGGTTTGATTGGTATATTTAAGCTATTTAAGAAAGTAGGTTTGAAGAAGGAACATACTAGGTTTGCATATGAAGCGACGACTGCTTCTTTGGGTGGCCTTGAACTTCCTCCATACTCAACAAACACCATTCAATTTGACATGTCAAAACTTTGCATTTTTTCAGCTTTGTTTGCTATATGTAAGCCATGAAGTACATTTACCTCCATGAAATGCATAAAAATCCATTCAATGTCTAAAAAACAACAGATTAATCCTAAAGTGCCATACTATTACATAGGAATTCAATGATGTACCTTTAATGTAGAAAAACTTTGGAGCATAATCATCAAAATAAGACAATAATAACCCTAACTTTATAAGAAAATGGCAAAACAAATGCCAGCAGCGGGCGCTAATAAATACCCACCACTGGTGCATACCACCCACGAGTATATCAACCCGACACGACCAGTGGTGGGCACATACTCCAGTACCAGTGGCGAGCAGAAATATATACAAACCACTAATACTTTGGGGCAAAATAAACCATAGAGCCAAAAAATACCAATGGAGAGCACAAATATGTGCCTTCCTCTAGTAACTCAACTAACAACTACAACATATGCGCACCACTATTAATTTTAACCCATATCTAATCTGAGCAGATGTTACCAGTGGTGGGGCAAAGTGGCGCCCATCGCTGGTACGTAAACACCAATGGTGGGCATTACTTTGTGCCTGTGACTGTAGTTTCCAAATTACAAGTGGCAAGTGCTAGAGTGCGCCTGTCACTAATTTCCTATAAGTGTTGTCCTAGTAGTGTCGTAGGGAAAAATAAATGGTCGAAGTGATAAGTTTTGTAGAAGGAGAACAAATTGGCCAAAATCGAAGCGGGAGTGCTCGATGGGTATTGCGGGAAGCGAGGACGCATGTGAGCGAAATCGGTATTGAATATTGTTTTCATCTTTTATTTCAGAGTACATACAAACAACATAATTGACAAACAACTAGAATGAGGCAGGGGAACATCAAACCCAAATTTAGCCTTGAAATTGTCGACATACAAATCCAGGGCAAGAGAATTCATTAAAATTCTTAGTTATTGGAGTTACCCTCCTGTTCTTGGACTTTGGATCCAAAGCTTGTATCTGTAAGACTACTCATAGTGGGGAGTAACTTCGACTAGTGATACGTCTCCAATGTATCTATAATTTTTTATTGTTCCATTCTATTATATTATCTATCTTGGATGTTTTATATGCTATTTTATATGATTTTTGGGACTAACCTATTAACCTAGAGCCCAATGCCAGTTTCTGTTTTTTCCTTGTCTTTGAGTTTTGCAGAAAAGTAATACCAAACAGAGTCCAAATGAGCTGAAAATTTATGGTGATTTTTTATGGACTAGAAGAAGCCCCCGAAGCAAAAGAGTTGGGCCAAAAGAGTCCCGAGCCAACCACAAGATCGGAGGGCGTGCCCTACCCCCTCGGAGGGTGCTCCGGTCTTGTCGTTGAGTCACGGACCCCCCCCCCTAACGTGAAACTGACGCCAAAAATTCCTATCAATACAAAACCCCCGAAAAGAAACCTAGATCGGGAGTTCCGCCGCCGCAAGCCTTTGTAGCCACGACAATCAATCTAGGCCCTCTCCGGCACCCTCCCGGAGGGGGCCATCATCGCCGGAGGCCATGGAGGAGGATCCGGAAGGGGGCCATCATCACCATGGAGGCCAAGGACCAGAGGGAGAACCTCTCCCCATCTAGGGGGAGGCCATGGAGGAGGAAGAACAAGGGGGAGACTCTCTCCCACACTCTCTAGGTAGCGCCGGAGAGCCGCCAAGAGAACCATCGCAGCGGTCATCGTCTTCATCAACATCACCATCTTCATCACCTTCCTCATCTCTTTTAAGCGGTCCACTCTCCCACACCCCTCTATCTAGATTGGTTTGAGTTGTATGTTTTATTTTGGTGCTGTCCTATGGTGCCTTCCGTGCCGCGCACACGTGAAGGATTCCTGTTGTAGGGTGTTGCAATACGTTCATGATTCGCTTATAGTGGGTTGCTTGAGTGACAGAAGCATAAACCCGAGTAAGGGGGTTGTTGCGTATGGGATAAAAGGGACTTGATACTTTAATGCTATGGTTGGGTTTTACCTTAATGATCTTTAGTAGTTGCGAATGCTTGCTAGAGTTCCAATCATAAGTGCATATGATCCAAGAAGAGAAAGTATGTTAGCTTATGCCTCTCCCTCATATGAAATTGCAATGACAACTGCCGATCTTGTTAAGAATTGCCTAGGATAATTCTGCACACCGACCCATCATTATTCCACACTCACTATCTATAATATATAGTAATATATTCTAACTTCATGATAACAGCACCTATTTTTATATTTTAGTTCTCTGATATCATGCAAAGTTATCCTCTTCATACTCACATCATAGTTTTATTTCCTGTTTCTAGATGGAAGCAAACGTTCGGTGTACGTACGATCGTATCAGTAGCAGATAGGAATTGAGAGAATATTGATCTTACCTTTAGCTTCGTGTGGGATCAACACTCCATACTTATCACTTCCACCTTTGGAAATTGTTATGATGATTCCTTGCACTTGGGGATTATCAAGCTCTTTTCTGGCACCGTTGCCGGGGAGCAATAGCGTGGGGTTGATATTCTCGTGTGTGCTTGTTTGCTTTCTTCACTAAGTGGTTTTTTGTTTTCTTTAGTTGTGGGTGAAACAAACAAAAAAATTACAAATTCAAATTGCAAAAAAAAAATTACGTACCTCTTATGCCTAAAAAACTTTTTCAAAAAGAGAAGTGATTGGATGGTTATGCATTGGAGAAATGAGGGTCGACCCTGAACACTTGTGTTCTTGCTCATGGAAACAATGTAGAATTTTTCATGTAAGTTTCTCAAAAATAATTATCCCCTTGTATATATTAATTGTATTATAAAAATAATGTGCCAAGTTTTGGTGTTAGGATGATTAGATTGCTTGTTTGCTATGAGCAGTGGAAAGACAGAAAATTTGGCTTTAGTGCATGAATTTACATTTTTTTACTGGAATGTCAAAAGCTTCTGAAACTTTTTGCACAGTACTACTATACAAATTGTTTAGATTGTACTAATTTGTTAGAATGTTTGGAGTTACAGAAGTATAAGAAGTTTCCAGATTACTACAGACTATCCCGTTTTTGACAGATTCTGTTTTCTAGGTGTTGTTCGCTTATTTTGATGAATCTATGGGTAGTATCAGGGGTTATGAACCATAGTGAAGTTGGAATACAGTAGATATTATTCTAATATGAAATTGTAATGAGTTTACAATAGTACCTAAAGGTAGTGATTTGCTTTATTATACTAACGGATCTCACAAGATTTTTTGTTAAGTTTTGTGTGGATGAAGTGTTCGAAGATCGATGAGTTATCGATATGAGAAGAATAAGGAGAGTGAAGAGTTCAAGATTGGGGATTCCCAAAGCACCTCAAGTAAATATTTCAAGGATACTCAAGCATCTAAGCTTGGGGATGCCCCGGTTGGCATCCCATCTTTATTCCTCAACAATTATCGGTATACCTTGGTTTTTGTTTTGTTCACATGATATGTGTCCTTTGTGTTTTTCTTTTTCTTTATGCACCATGCTAGTATGAGATAGTCCTTGATTTATGGAATGCTTCATGTGCTTCACTTAAATCTTTTGAGTATTACTTTATAGAATGCTCTTTGTGCTTCACTTAAATCTTTTGAGTATTGTTTTATAGAATGCTCTTTGTGCTTCACTTAAATCTTTTGAGTATTGTTTTATAGAATGCTTCATGTGCTTCGCCTATATATTTTTTAGCTTGGATATTAGTTAATCTATATTAATTGTAGAATGGTCCATGAAATTCACTTATATCATTTGAGTATGAATAAGACTATCATCGGAATTGGGCTTCGAAGAGTATCATTATAATAACATGCCTAGCTAAAAAGGCATTAGAGAAAAGCGCTTGTTGGGAGACAACCCAATATTTATCCTTACTGTTTTTGTGTGTTCACATGATTAATCTAATGTAGTAATCAAGTTTTATAGTTTTTTTCTCAATAAAGTGCCAAGTAAGACCTTTGGGATGGCTTACGGTGATAGTTGATTTGATCTTGTTGAAAAACAGAAACTTTTGTGCTCATTGCCAGAATTTTAACAATTCACAGAAGCGTGATTTTCATATGATTTTTTTACAAAAGATTGATATACAAATTTTCTAGGTTGTCCTAATTTTTCAGAATTGTTGGAGTAGCAGAAGTATGGTTGTTGTTTAGATCATTACAGATTGTTCTATTTCTGGCAGATTTTGTTTTCAATCCATAGTTTGCTTGTTATGGCTTATATTGCTAAATATAAATTGTAGAAATGATATGGTACAGTAGTCATTGTGTGAGAAAAATTATGAATCTTTTCTTGACATTACCAAAGTGAATGATTTGCTCTTTATCATACTAACCCATCTCACGAAGTTCCGTTAAGTTTTGTGTGATTGAAGTCTTCTAGTTTTGGGTGAAATATCGATATGAGGAGAATAAGGAGTGGAAAGACCCTAAGCTTCGGGATGCACAAGGCACCCCAAGGTAATATTCAAGGTAGACTCAAGCGCCTAAGCTTGGGGATGCCCTGGAAGGCATCCCCTCTTTCGTCTTCAAAATCATCGGTATACCTTACTTGGAGCTATATTTTTATTCATCACATGATATGTGTTTTTCTTGGAGCGTATTTTAATTTTACTTGTTGTTTAAATAAAATAATTGGATCTGAAATCTTGAATGAGAGAGAGTCCTCCCATGACTAGTTAATTACTTGACTACTCATTGTTCTTCACTTATATCTTTTTGGAGTAGCTTGTCATTTACTCAAGTGCTTCACTCATATCCTATGAGTAAATGGTTGAATGAATTGAATATCATAAATCTGAATTTATATATGTTTCATATGCTTATACCATGGGGAGTAATGACTTCACACATAATAAGTATATGTGGTAAATTTATTGAAAGTTAGCAAACTCAACATTGGTCACTTGAACAATTCATGAAAGAATCACATATAAATATACTATCTTGGACATCTTCTATGATTGTGAACCCCATTAATTATTTCAAACTTGATCAAATTAGTTGAAGTTGGACAAGGAATACAACTTAATGAGTTATGTTTGGGTATATTTGTATAGAAGTTATATTATTTTGGATCCCCTAACATGTGGTGCTTGCTTAGGATCCTTTGCTAGCCAAAATTTTGTACTAAGTAGAGATACTACTTGTGCATCCAAAACCCCTAAACCCAGTTTCATGCCATGCGTGTCCACCATATCTACCTATGGATTGAATAAGATCCTTCAAGTAAGTTGTCATCGGTGGAAAAAAAAGCAATAAAAATTGTTCCTAAATATGTATAATCTTTTATTGTAAGGGAAATAAGCGTTGTACGAATTTGTGGTGGTAAAGAAATAAAAGCGACAGACTACATAATAAAGGTTTCTATCACAAAGGGCAATACAATGTTACGTTCCTTTGCATTAAGGGTTTGCACATTCAACATTTAAAAGCGCATGACAACCTCTGCTTCCCTCTGCGAAGGTCCTATCTTTTACTTTCATGTATTTACTTTTATGCAAGAGTCAATAGTATCCCTTCCTATTTCAACCTCAATTATTCTTTAGTTGGCAAGCATCATGTGGTGGGGAAAGATCCAAGCATATATGGCCATTCAAATATATTTCATCATGAATTATTATTGTTGACAATTATCTACATGATAAGTAAGTTGGGAGGCGAAACATTAAGCCCCTATCTTTCTCTGTGTGCAATGTATGCTATTTGTTCTAAAAATACGCTTTGAGAGGTAGCAATCATGGAAGACAATATGGTAGTTGACTATGTGGGATTTGCTAAACCAAAGCTCTTACATAGACCCTTCCTGAAAATAAGATGAATTGCAATTGTTTGATGACTGAGAACATAGTTTGTTAGTTTTCAAGAAAGTTTATGGTATATGCTTTAACATGTGAATAGCTTGTTACTTGATCATGAGAAGCTTTATGATATGAGCTATTGTTATGACATATAATGATGCTATAAAAAGAGATTCAAATTATCATTGATCAAACTTGTGCACTTGCTAACATTCCACATCAAAAATTCTATTTTTATTAATTACCTACTCGAGGACAAAAAGAAATTAAGCTTGGGGATGCTTGATACGTCTCCAACGTATCTATAATTATTGATTGTTCCATGCTATTATATTATCTATCTTGGATGTTTTATATGCATTTATATGCTATTTTATATGATTTTTGGGACTAACCTATTAACCTAGAGCCGAGTGCCAGTTTCTGTTTTTTCCTTGTTTTTGAGTTTTGCAGAAAAGGAATATCAAACGGAGTCCAAATGAGCTAAATATTTATGGTGATTTTTTATTGACCAGAAGAAGCCCCCGAAGCAAAAGAGTTGGTCCATAAAAATCCCGAGCCAACCACAAGACCGGAGGGCGCGCCCTAACCCCCTGGGAGGGTGCTCCGATCTTATCGTTGACTCGTGGACCCCCCCTGACGTGAAACTGACGCCAAAAATTCCTATAAATACAGAAAACCCCCAAAATAAACCTAGATCGGGAGTTCCACCGCCGCAAGCCTCTTTAACCACGAAAAATCAATCTAGGCCCTCTCCGGCACCCTGCCGGCGGGGGCCATCATCACCGGAGGCCATGGAGAAGGATCTCGGGGGGCCATAATCACCATGGAGGCCAAGGACCAAAGGGAGAACCTCTTCCCATCTTGGGGGGGGGGGGGAGGCCACGGAGGAGGAAGAACAAGGGGAGACTCTCTCCCCCTCTCTCTCGGTGGCGCCGGAGTGCCGTCGAGGGAACCATCGCTGCGGTGATCGTCTTCATCAACGTCACCATCTTCATCACCTTCCTCATCTCCTTTACGCAGTCCACTCTCCCGCACCGCGCTGTAGTCACCTACTTGAACATGGTGCTTTATGCCACAAATTATGATCCAATGATGTGTTGCCATCCTATGATGTTTTGAGTAGATTTCCTTTGACTTTTGGGTTGATTGATAATCTAAATTGGTTTGAGTTGTATGTTTAATTTTGGTGCTGTCCTATGGTGCCTTTTGTGCCGCGCACACGTGAAGGATTCCCGCTGTAGGGTGTTGCAATACGTTCATGATTCGCTTATAGTAGGTTGCTTGAGTGACAGAAGCATAAAACCGAGTAAGGGGGTTGTTCCGTATGGGATAAAGGGGACTTGATACTTTAATGCTATGGTTGGGTTTGACCTTAATGATCTCTAGTAGTTGCGGATGCTTGCTAGAGTTCCAATCATAAGTTCATATAATCCAAGAAGAAAAAGTATGTTAGCTTATGCCTCTCCCTCATATGAAATTTTAATGACGACTACTGATCTTGTTAACAATTTCCTAGGATAATTCCGCACACCGAGCCATCATTATTTCACACTCGCTATCTATAATATATAATAATATATTCTAAATTTATGATAATAGCACCTATTTTATAATTTAGTTCTCCGATATCATGCAAAGCTATCCTCTTCATACCCATATCGTAGTTTTAATTCTTGTTTCTAGATGGAAGAAAACGTACGGTGTACGTAGAGTCGTATCAGTGGCATATAGGATTTGAGAGAATATTGATCTTACCTTTAGCTCATTGTGGGTTTGACACTCCATACTTATCACTTCCACCTTTGGAAATTGCTACGATGATTCCTTGCACTTGGGGATTATCAACTAGTAACATGCATATGTTACTAGTCTATGTTACTACCTTCATAGTGAAAAGTAACATATGTGTGGTATCATGCAACACTTTATTTATTAGTTTGTAGACTCATCTTGTCTTGGTATGTGTGATTTTACTCATAGTATGAGTAACAGGCTATGTTACTCAATTCATCCCTCCTCTCATTAAATTATTGCCACATAAGAAAATTTGTTGGGTTGGATCTTATGTTACCGATGAAGTTACTCCCACTATGGTTAGTCTAAACTCGACTATGGATAAAGTTACACATGTTTCTAATAGAAACTCTAACAGTTCCCCTACAAATCTTTTCATAAAACCAGTTTTTTGGATTCCTTTAACTTTTAGGGATGTTGGTCTGGGAGCAACTTTGGTCAGTTCTAGTAAACATCCTCCCCTAAATTTTTTTTTAATAAAAAAATAGATAAACAACCTAGGGACCGCCAGTCAGTGAAACCCGGGACGACCACGGGGGGCGGTGGCGTGAGACTGTGCGATGCCCAACCGGCGGGCTGCGACGCAGCCGCGTGGTGGCTGCCAGCAAGGGGCTACATGTGGCAACATGGCCATGGGTGGTGGCACATTGGCAGCGACTGCACGGGCGGCAGGCGGCACGAGCAGCGCGCGGCGACGGCATGAGCAACGGGTGGTGATGCGACCGACAGCGCGTAGGTGTCCCGGCGTGGTGGTGTTCCAGCACAGGCGTCGGCGGTGTTCCGGCAAGGTACCGGTGGGGCAGCGATGTTCCAGTGGGCCGCGCGCAAAAATTCCAGATAGTTACAATCCCGCAAGAAAGACACGGGCAAGATGAAAATAATCTCCAACTTCGACTTGTCAATTTTATTTCGCATGTAAATAGCAAGTTAACTCATAGAATTTATAACGTAAATAGTCAATTTGTTAGAACTTGCTTTGTATTGTATTGGGAACAAGAAGAAAAAAAGGATGGTGCTTCCCTTGTTGAGGTAACAGCAAATGATCTTATTTGCTATTTCCTAAGAATTGAGTTAGTCAAGTCTACAGCGCCCACCAATTTTTTGGTCCGGTTGCTATAGATATAATACGCTTCATCATGCTTACATAGTACCAGAGATAAAGGGTGTTTCCATTGCTTCGGGTTTTTCTTTTCTCCCTTTGTCTAGAAACAACTTTAGTCTAGTATGACATTACGTTTTGCAGGCGTGACCGCTTGTGTTTATGTGTGTGTGTTATATTGACTGTGTGCATCCTGATTAGACATTGGATCGGTCCTTCCTTGCAGCATCGCCATGGGGTCGGTCCTACCCAAGGTGGCCTTTGTCTTATGTCTCCTTGTTAGACCGTAGGCGCTGGCGGTTTGTGTTCTTGGTGGCCCTGGAGCTAGCGTGTGGAAAGTCCCGGGAAGGCCTCGACCTCGCGTCGCCCTTTGACATAGTGACGCCACACCGGTGTCACGGGGTCTCACTCTCATCTACGCTATGTCCTTCAACCTCACCGATGGCACACCGGTGCCCTCACCCTGCCCTGCCCCGACGTGCCGGCCCCTTTCCTCCCTGTCCCCTGTTTTTTTGATGATATATAGATGATAGATGATATATGATAGTTAGATGATGATGTTGATGATAGATAATGTATGCTATTTTTTTGTTCGTATAATATTTTTTTCATATGATGATTTTTTTGTTCATAGAATATTTTTTGTTCATAGCTGATACGTCTCCGTCGTATCTATAATTTTTGATTATCCATACCAATATTATACAACTTTTACATACTTTTGGCAATTTTTTATACTATTTTCTTGGACTAACATATTGATCCAGTGCCCAGTGTCAGTTCCTGTTTGTTGCATGTTTTTTGTTTCGCAGAAATCAATATCAAATAAAGTCCAAACGCAATAAAAACTTACAGAGATTTTTTGGAATATATGTGAATTTGGGGAATTGGAATCAATGCGAGACGATGCCCGTAAGACATGTTGATTTTTACAAGAGTTGTAAGAGTCCGTAAATTAGAAATTTACGGACTCTTACAGCTTAATTTACGGACTCTTACAACTCTTGTAAAAATTAACATGTGCTAAATTGGCGCACTGACTGTAGATGGTTAATTTTATTGGATTAATTAGGATCGTAATGTAAGAAAAGAAGAGTATAATAAAGTTGTAAACGAGTGCAGATGGATTTACATATCCATAAAGTATAGTGTCTGAACAATTTTCTTATACATTAGTGATTCTTGCTAATACATATTCTGAATATAATGTTGAACAACAAGAAAACTTAAAACTTGCACAATGTTCATTCCAAAGAAGCTTTTCAAAATTGAAAAAATATATTATTTTGATGTTCATATTTAGAGGCCCTAGGTTGTCGTTTTGCCCCGGGCCCCCAAAATCTCAGAACTGGCCCTGACATCAATGTCAAGTTTTAGAACCAGTTCAACGTATTTTTCAAGTTCAGGCACTAAAGCGAACATCCACGACAAGTTCAAGCACCTCTGGTGTTATTACCTCCGATATAAATTACTGCTTTTGCCGTTTGGCTAAGAGAAATGTTCAGGTGTGTTGCTTGCATAATTTTGTTCTCTATTTTTTTTGTGAGCATGCTTTACACTTAGGGGTTGGCTATCATGTCTTGTTAGGCTAACCTGGTGATCTTTTGTTCGTCCCTGTAAAGTAAACATTATGAAGGTTCAATAAGGCTCGCCAGATTGTTTAGAAAAGAGGTGGGCAGTTTGCCTCCGTGAGCTTTTAGAAAAGAAAAAAACACTACATGACACATGCATTACTCGATGCCGAAGGCAGGGGACTAAATGTTTCGTAAATGAGAACTCCATGACATTTGGCTAAGGGACGTTCTATCTGGTACGAAAGACTATCTTCCATAGATACCAACTGTGTTGGGAAGTGCTGGCGTGAAAAGCTGTTCCTCATAGGTACCAGAATTCCAAGCAGATGCATCGTTGGCATCTCTCATATACCCCCTCCGTTTCTTTTGTCTGCATCTAAGTTTTCGTCCGTAGTTAAAGTATCTCTACTTTGACCAAACTTATAGAAAAAAATATCAACATTCACAATGTCAAATCAATATTCTTAGATTCTTTGTGAAATGTAGTTTCATAGTATATATATTTTATATTGTAGATGTTGATATGTTTTCATGTTTGACTTGACAAAAATCAAATATGCAGAGTAAAAAGGACCGGAGGAAGTATTTGGGAAAAAGATTTGTGGTACACAAGTGCGGGGGCACCGTCTCTCGCCCGTTTTTCTCCTTTTGGCTTTCGATTTTTAAACATTTATATCTTTTGATTAAAAAGTTTAAATTAAGTTCTGTTTTCATATTCGTATTTCTCGTGGCGAGGCTTTTCAATAAGATTCATTTTGATGAATTTTAAAATTAAATGTTAAGTTTTAACTCTTGAAACTTAATACGTGCAAACGATAAAATCACGATTTTTGTTCCTACGACCGACAAAAAAAATATCTTAAAATTTTATCTATGAAACTTTGTAAAAGCAAGCGATAAAATCACAAGCTTCAGGTAAAAATCATAAGTTTCAAGGACTGAAACCTAAAATTTATTGTGCCCTCGTGCGGAATCAACTACTTCACGAATCGCAAGTCAATCGAGCGGCCGGACAGGTCTTGGAAGATGCATGCCCCCGCAATAATTCATTTTCTTCGGACAACCTGTTAGGGCAGTTGAGTTGCTGTGACCTCAGACGTGAGTATATAACTGAAGAATGTATTCTGTATGCGGAGAGTCACTGGGAGCCAATTGGCCTAGTGGCATCGTAAAAAATGTTTTTTTTGCAAGAAAAATGTTGCCAAGTGGCATCCCGGTTGCACCAGCTACACTCCTATTGACTAGCAACTAACACTGAACAACCCCCATCGTGGTTAATCGATCAAGGTATGTCGTTGTAACCGAACATATGCCTCCATGGCCAATGAGCAAGTAGTTTCATGGATGCCAAGCGATGTTCCACCACGTCCTCCGGACGGTGGTAACGTCCGTAAAACATACACCCCACACCTAGTTGGGACGGCACGAGAAGTGGTCTAATGGCCAACTGACATGATCCCAATTAAAAAGATCCCCAATTAACATTAGATTAACTCGCGTTGACATTCTAGTCTCGGAAAGAAACTTGTAATGACAGAGTTGGTTTTGCGCCAACCTGGACACAGGGAAACCAAACAAGACGAGACGGGTGGTCGGCTCTGGCACTGGATCGACGCAAGCCCAATGATTTTCCCCTGCAATGCTCGTCAACAGAGTCAGAGCTGTCTGGTCGCCTGCGCGTGTGGCTGACTGTTTGGCATCGACCGACACAAGTCTTGACGCTAGTTCGCGGCGAGGGCATCTTCGGTGGTTGTCGATGGTGGAGTCGGAGTTGCCCTCGTGGATGCGTGATGACGACGACACCAGGCTCCAACCTCGACGACGTGTGTGCGTTCTTGTGTGGGTTGCCAGGTTGCCCAGTGTGCCTTGTTTTTGCGGGCGTGATGTGACCGTTTTTGTTCGGTTTTTCGTTAATTAAACAGACAATTTTCTTCAATCTTTTTTAGTGAATCGGGCTCTAATGAACCGTGTTTAAAAAAAACAAGAGTGTTGTTTCGGCCCCTGTTTGGTTAACGCTGATATGGCATGTTTGAAAGTCACACACACACACACACAGCAGGCTAATACGAGCATTATGTGACTAATAATCTGACAATGCTTTTTTTTTTGAACAAATGACATTTTTATTCAGTCTATATCAAGCTGATGCAACCGCACTCACTGGTGTGGGTCATTTTTCAACTAAACAACTTACCATGATACGTGTATTTTTCTAGAGTAAACAAACATATCCACGGTAAATAAAGTTGGCACAGGAGAACAACTTAAATAAGTCAAGTAGTCAACAGAGTCAACACCCAAAATGTGATTCCGGGACTCACATTTAGCACTCGCAAGCAAATATGGTCCAAATTCCCCTTGGGTACAACCCCCTCACTAATCTATATCTTTACCTATTAATAAAAGAAATATGTATTCTTAGTGCGTCATGCTATTTTGTAGAAAACTCGCTGATCTTTCTGACATTAAACCCGCAGTACATATCAAATGTTTTTAAAATACTCATATCTTTTAAACCGTAACTCCAAATTTAACAAATTATACTCCCTCCGTTTCTAAATATTTGTCTTTTTAGAGATTTCAATGGACTACACATTCGGATGTATATAGACATATTTTAGAGTGTAGATTCACTCATTTGGCTCCGTATGTAGTCACTTGTTGAAATCTCTAGAAAGACAAATATTTAGGAATGGAGGGAGTATATGAAATTTGATTAGAAAAATATGTACAATTTAAATATGATGTTATTTTCCCTGTTAACAATTTAAAAAAATACTATCTAGGCTGTAATATTAATCATCCGTCCTTTTTCATATCGATACTGATTCAGACTGGGAATGAACACCTCAGCAAAATCAGGATTGGACATCAAATTGAAGATAAATTTGTTAGAGACACCAATAAATAAGTAGATGCATGACAAGAAATAAAAGGACCAAATATAGGTGGGATGTCCGCTATAAAATAAATAAAAGAGAAAATGCAGAGGAGATGCATGACAAAAAGTAAAATAAAAGACAAGTTTGATAAAAAAAATAGTGATGAAATAGGGACCAATACCTATGACATGTATGGCAAAAAATAGTGATGAAATAGGGGCGCAAGTACCTGCTTCAACATGAGACATAAAAGAATGTTCTTTTCCAGACAAAAAAATTCTCTTTTTATGATTAAAAAATCCTATATATTTTTAAGAACCTTTTTAACTCTTCATGTATTTAAGAAGTAGCTATAAATTCATAGATTATAGAATATTTTTTGTAAATTAAGAGTGTGTGGTATTTTTCTCCTGTTGCACCGCACTAGCCTTTTTGCTAGTCATATAAAAGGCAATATGGATCTTTGGGAAATCGTCCCCACTTTGTATGTATGGTGGACCACGCACCTCACTATTTCATTCCAACCATAGTAACCAACTAGGAAAGCCCATCGGCCGCAGAGTCCGTTGTACTCAATTGTAGCACGTCGTCCGACCTGTCGCAGGATCCGTCGTTTTCGGTTGTATCATGTCGTCGCAACGGTTACAGCATCCGCACTCGTCACGAGGCCCTCACAATATGTCGTACTACCGCTTGCAACATGTCGTCCAACCAGTTGCAGTGTCCGCCGTTGCTAGTTCTAGCATGTCATCACAATGGTCACAACTTCTACCCGCATCACTCGTAGCACGTAGGCCCGCTAGTTGTAGCATCTGCCATTACCGGATGCAACATACAGTCCCACTAGTTGCAGCATTTGTCTTGTTGTTAGCAACATGTTTTGCAACATGCATTGTTGCAATTCGCAGCATGTCCTCACCGCTCGTATCAAAATTTGTGCATGACATCACTTAGATGCGACTAGCTATGTCACATCTAGATGCACCATAGACATACCCATATTTAACTTAATAGTTTACAACAAAATTACAGCTGTGAAACTGCCTGAACAAATAAGCATGCAATTCACACGACAAGCAAAACAAAAGAGAAAAGGAGAAAAGTGGAACGTGTTTTAATGGCGTTGCCTACTATGCACCGGCACCAAAGATAGCCAAGCAAATGCAGCATAGAGGACCAGCCTACTGCCAACAAGAGGATTATGTTGATCTGCTCCGCACAATTGAAAGAAACCGTATCAGTACTCTCAGGGGCTATCTCAACCCACTTTGTAGGCTTTTTTGTGTTCCTATTTGTTCTTTTACACTTGTACATTTCAACTTTCAAAAATCAATAAAAATATACGCATTAGAGTCTCTGTAGTTTCCCTAAAAAACAAAGCAAAATCGTTCTCTAACGCCAAAGAGGTATCTAGCCCCCTCGCCTTGGTTGAAAGATGGCGCACCGTTAGGCTATAGAGGAATTCACCTGAGTGTCGAGGAAGATGTCGGCCTCTCAACAAATATTGAAACAACACTGAGCAGAACCACCTCAACATGGGAGGCACACCACACCAGTGGCACCAGGAGTCCACAACACTCAAGTGCATAGGGAAAACTCATGGAGAAAATTGAAGAAGATGAGAACTACAGAAATACCATAACAGATCGAGGGACATCGAGCACAAACCAAATGGTCGCATTTGAGAAATCAGGCATCGACGACTGTCGTCATATTGTAGCCACTAGAAAGGGGAACTGTATTCCCTTCCACTCAGGATCGAGGGCGCCAAACTACCGGGACACAACCATGGACGCCACTGCCGGAAAATACCACTAGAAGGATCATGGGAGCTCACATGTACGTAGTTCTTGCTCCGACAGGGATGTCAACCATTAAACGGATTAGATGGGTATGAAGTTTCGCTGGCATTTGCAGCCTTTCTTGTTTCATAGACACATGTCTACTTGCCTTTCAAATCAATTAACAACAGAACGAGCTTAAATATTCTCCCGTCCTTGTCATTCAAAGTGCATTGGCTCTATCTAAAAAGGAAACGTTGCATCTCAATCAAACATGTGGTGATGTTCTGTGAGGAGACGGTCACAGGGATGTCATTAGTTTAAGATGGTGTAGTGCATATCTACTTGAAGTGACCACCAAAGATATTGTCAAAGAAAGGGAGAGAGACTCCTGAAGACTTCTCTAAATCATATTAGAGCTTTTCATTTGAACGGTATGCGGTATTCTGCTATACATCGTATGCCCTCATTTTCCAAAATATCACATCCCTAAATGAAATTAAGTCATCCCATGTTTCTTCTGAAACTTTACGTACCTTCTCTATGCACAATAGGATTCTCAACCATATATGACTATAATAAATGAAATAACTACATGTCTCAACTGTTGGAACATGGGCATAGTTCAGCATCTTAACATAGACTCTTCAAATTATTCCGCACCATACCACACTTCTTATAAAAGTAGAGTTTTTGGTGTTGCCTATTTCTCTAGAATTGTAATTGTACACTCTAATAACATTACTCAAGCGCGTCGACTAAAAAATTGTAGGCCGATAGGAATGGTAGGCAACATGAGGACTAACCCGGGCATGTGCTATGCACACGGATCAGTGACTTGCCACTGGCAGGTCACAATGTACCTAAGCCTTCTGTATCCAACCGATCTTGCATATCGGACGGTCAAGATGGACAAGGACATATATAGGCTTGGCAGTTCTTGACAACTGGTCCCGTACTTCCTCGTCGTCAACATGATACTCAGTGTGACACCTTGCTGGCTCGATGGGAGGCGGATAGCCTTGTAATGCTGCAGCTTGAGAGCGGCACCATCCTCGCATGACGTACGTCACACATAGCACCTCCCAGTGCAACATCCTTTGCTCCACCCTCTCACGCTCCTCATAGCGGCACACTCGGGCGACATGATCATGTCAACCGTCGATGACACTTGTACCCCCAGCGCAACGGTAGCAACAACACCTCGCCTTGCTTGCCGGTGTAGAGCTTCATAATCTATATTGATGCGCTAAACTTACAGACACTGACGCCGCTCTTGCCTACTCAAGCTCCTTCACGTCGCCGCTTTCAAGGCCTCATATGCTACTTAGCCATAAACTACGCAACACAATGCTGGCGGTCAGGCAAGACGGCGCCCTGTCCTATCAGTGAAAGGAGATAGACTGATGGATAATCAAGTGACATCGTATTCTAGAACGCAAATTCCAACGCGCTATTCCCATATGTGGGTAAGAAATAGTTTGGGGATAAAAGGCAAGTTCACTAGTCCAATCTCATCACTAGTTACTTCTCCAAGTTACCATGCCCCCCATCTATTGCTTGCCAAACGTGAGAAGGGAGGAAAAAGAAAGAAGTCTGAGGCTAACAAGTGGCCCTAGCAATTATTTAGCCTCCAAAGCAATGTTGTCTGGTCTGGACTCAGGAGTGCAGAATAACTATCGGATAGCTATTGGAAGGCTAAGATGAATGAGTAGGCTATGTTATAATTTAAAGTTCACAAAGCTTATCCTAATGGTGATGCCCACAACACACCAGCACCAGAGGTAGCCACAAACGCTGGCAGGGATGTCATACATCCAAAGGATTAGTTGGAAAAAGAAATTTGGCCGACATCCTAAGACTTTCTTGTAACATGCACATGGCCATTGGCCACACAGATTGATTGAAAACAAAATTGAGCTTAAATTCTCCCATCCTTGTCTTCCCAAATGCATTGGCTCTGTCGAAAGGGCAAACAATGTATCTCAAATCAAACGGGTGGCGTTGTTTTGGGAGGAGAAAATCATGGGGAATCAATTATTTTAAGATGGTGTGGTGCATATTTACTTGGGACAATATTTCAATGAATTGACTTTTGATGGCACTATCAATGAAAGGGATAGAGACTTCCAAAGACTTCTCTAAATTATGTTAGAGCTTTTCCTTTTGAATTGTGCATGGTATTGCGCTAGACATCTTAAGTGCATGTGCTTTCAAAATGGCTTTTATGTAAATGGAATTCATTCATCCCATCTTTCTTCGAGAACTTTCTTACGTACCTTCTCTATTCAACATTAAGTTCAAGTTCTTAACCAAACATGCCCGCAATAAATGAAATAATGCGCCAACTCTCGGACATGGCCAGTGTTCAGCCTCTTCACATAGAGTCTGTATTGTTCTCTACCATACTATTAGATAAATAGATTTTTTGGTGTTGCCTCTTTCTCTAGAATGGTAATTGTACACTCTAATAACATTGCTCGAGGGCATTGACTAGGAAAATTGTAGGGCGATAGGAATGGTAGGCAACGGGACCACGGGCACAGGCTTACGCTATGCACATAGATTCAATGGCTTGCTACTAGCAAGTAACACCCTTATGCATCCTTTGTCGACTGCATATTGATATTGGGCGTTCAAGATGAACCAGAAGATTACCAGGATGGGCAGCTCTTGATGACTGGATCCAACAAGCCTTCACAATCTGCTCGATGCTCAAAGACACACCATCCTCGGTCGATTGCAGGCGAAGCACCTAGTAGTGTGGATCCAACACACCGTCACAATCTGCTGCAGCTAGAGGGCGACAGCTTGCTCGCTCCACATGTGGTGCGCTCCTTGTAGGCCTTGTTTGGCCGCAAGGGGCGATGTTCCCTGGAAAGAGTTTCCCTGGATGGAATATTTAGTCACAGAACACGCAACACCAGGCCAGCAGCCCGTCACACAGCAGCAGCAGGCGAGCACGATGCACCATATTCTGCGCAGTAGATTTCAAAAGAGATAAATTGATGGGTAATTAAGTGATATCGTACTCTGATACTCTGTTTCTAGACACAAATTACAAATTGCTACGCACATGCATAAGCAAGAGTTTGGGAATAAAACAGAAATCCCTAGTCTAATCCCATCACTTATTCCTTCTCTAAATTCCAATGCCCCCTTCCACGGAATGAGTGAATGAAGAAGAAAAGAAGTTTGAGTACCCTATGAGATAGTACCGGCCAAAAAAGAGTGTTTCTTTGGTTTGGGGTGAAGAACAACTATCGGATAGGGTACACACGCCACAAGGAACATCCAAGCAATCCTGCATATGACGTGCTGGTGTACATAGTAACACTAGATGATCCCCCGCGCGTTGCTGCGGGAATTTGTAGTAGCAATATGCATCATCAATGTTTATGTATTGAGTAATAGTAGTTAAAATCAAAATGTGATAGTTCCCCGATAAAAAATGAATATTATAACTACATAAAGTTTGTTATGTTTGCATGAATAACTCAATGTTCAATTGTAAACATAATAACTTGTAAGAGAACTATGCGGTGTGCTTGTGGTTTGTGCCCTCTTCTGTAAAATGTGTGGAGATCCACCATTACATTTCTAATGCAATCATCTGTTACAGCCGGGTAAGCATATGCTTCGGGTTGTTTCATAGGATTCTCAATTTCACCAGTGAACAACCTTTAGTAGAGGTGTGGAGGTATCACGTGCCTATTACTTTATTGTGAATGTTGAATTCATCCCCTCTATACCAACCATTAGTATTCAAGTGCAGAAACTTACTTGGAGGGCAAAGAGTGTACATGATGTGATAGTGACTACTTGCAGTCATTATGTCAAGCACATTTGACATCTGGAATGTAGCAAGTAGCAATAGCTAACTCAAGAAAATATTCTAGGGAAAGAAGCCTATAGGGGAGTAAAATTCTTGCAATCAGGAATTAGTATTAGAGATTGGACATTGGAGACGTTTCTTAAATAGTTAATAGGCACTCAAGCAGGTTTCAATAAATGACATTTGGATAAATTTGTGTACAACAGAATTACATTTCAGTACCTAATTTATATAAACACAAAGCATGGAGGTCGGCAGAACTCAGTGTTGTTGATAGTTGGCCCTGCCTTGTTTGCATAATTAATTACATGGGATGCATTCATATGGAATAAATGGGTAAAGAAAACTCACGTGTAGAGAAAAGGCATCTGCCCTGCACACAGATTGACGCCAGATATTTCAAGTAAGGCCAGTACATACTGTGCATGCTTACATCGATTGTGATTCAGTAAAGCCAGTGTGGGTGCTTGAGAGGTGAGCCCGTATTTTCATACACAACAGCAACGACCATTGAGGGTTGGGACATACTGCATCAACACCAATTGAGCAAAATGAACAGCATCTTCTGCACCTCCATCTAAATTAGATAGAATGTTGAACCGCAAGTTTGCAGATACAAATTCAGTCAGTATTTACCACCACATCGTTCCTTCCTGACCGTTCCAACCAAAAACGGAGCCAACTCAATAATACTGGTGGAACCAACCTCCCCAGCGGCGCTGGAGCTAGCTTTTGTTTTAATGAAGACAATATTTAGGGGAGGACGAAAGGCAAATCAGCACCGTGTCCGAGCCGCTGTAGGAAAGAAGACCAACAGCCATAGCCTAAGGAGCCCACAGCAACGGGACTGCTGCATGAGATAATCACGGAGAGCCGCCGGAGGGGAAGGAGATCCGCGGTCGTGCCGAAGCCCGAGCGCCATCGCAGGTGAGGGGGACCGGCGGTCCTGCAGGAACTTGAGAGTAGTCAGTAGTGGGAGGCAGGGCGGACCGGCGTTCTGCTGGAGGTAAAGAGTCGTCGGATCCAAGCGGACAGGCAGGCACTCAAAGCAGAGATCGCCGCCCAGCCGCCACACCCTTCTCGGAAGGGATTGGTTTTTTCTTTCTGGATGGAGAGAGGGATCGATGGGTTGAGACTTGAGACTCGAGGGGAAACAACACGCTCATTATATGGACACAAAGCAGAGGGCCCAGGTGAGAGACGAAAGGCCTATGGCATAGTGGATGGAAGAAGATGGACAGGCCCTCGTTTTGTCTTCCACGTACAATACGTCTAGATTTCACAAATAGAAAAAACGTAGAATACCTGCAATGCAGCGTGGTAGAAATTATTATAGGAAGATTAATAGAGAGGGAAAAAGTGACTTCACATGTGGGGCCTACTTGATGATGTGGATAGGCTGCATGTCAAGAGAAATAAGATAGTGGGGATGAACTATTTAGGTATTATAGATTCATGTCCTTGTTTCCAAATGTGGAAGTAAAACCTTTTATATAAGTAATACAATATTGTTGTTGTTGGATTTTTTTTTTGCCAAAACTAACATGCATTCAGTGTTGCTATGCAAATTTTTTAAAATGTTTTGCAGAGTTGCAAAAGAAAAATGTAGCTTGGGTGTTTAGAGTATCTCCATGCATGATTTTTTTTTTGTTGCCCGATCAATTTGCATGACATGAAAAATAAGTGAGTAGGAGAACTATCCCTTGAAGCCTTGATGCATTAGATGGACCAAACAACTCCTTTAGCATCATCATCGAAGAGACCTTCGTGTTGGAAATTCTGCATCCCCGTTAGAATTGAGAGGTGTAGTTTCGCTAGGAGGTGAATAGTGTGAAGTATACCTCACCATGGGATATCCGGCCCGACTGGCCTGACCCGACCCAGTATGAAAAAGCCTGACCCGACCCGGTTCGGTCTTGCCAGCGAGCCGGGCCTGGGCCTGAGTTTTGATCACGAAGCACACATCAGGTCGGGCCTGGGCTTGGCATTTTCGTGTTTTAGGGAAGTGACCCAACCCAAGGCCGGAGGCCCGGCGGGCTTTATCACTGTCGGGCCGGGCTTGGACCTAAAAAACAGGACCAACGGCCGGGACGAGTTGGGCTCGGGCCTAGGCTTTCTGCCTCGGGCTTTGTTAGGCCCGGCACGTAGCCCGCCCGGCACGACAGATGGCCAGGCATACTGTGAAGAGAGGGGCATTTCCTATTTAGCGCTGCAGGCGCCCGTTTGTATGCATTTTCGCAAACTGGCGCCTGCAGTGCTCCGTGATGGGCCGGCCCATGTAGGGCTGCGTGAGGTTTTTTTTCTATGTCTTTAGAAAGCAAAAAAGAAGGACAACGCTAACGCCCACACGTATGGTGAGAGCCAAACCCGCCCACACGCCCTATAACACACAGACTGCGTCACGTCACCGCATGCATGCATTTGGGAATCTTCACTGGTAGAAAAAGGGTCAAATGTGAAGCACAATAGTGCCGGTTGGAATTTCAGCCGGCACTAATGTGTACACTAGTGCCGGTTCGTGGCGGCGATCAATAGCACCGGTTCGTGGCGAACCTTTAGTACCGGTTCATGCCATGAACCGGTACTAAAGAGGTCTGTGTCACCTCATGGTCGAGCTATGGCCCCACCATCACAATTTAGTGCCGGTTCGCACTACTAATCGGTACTAATGAGGTTATGGCAAGCTGTTTTTTAGTCCCACCTCGCGAAGTGAGAGGGACTAGGAGCGGTTTATAAGCCCTGAGTGCAGAGACGATGAAGAAGAGGATCAATGCTCA